>JAYEPQ010000011.1:16118211-16313211 GCA_036321105.1 Dracaena cambodiana | reverse complement strand
GTACAAACTCAACAAACTCAAGAAGTGCCATTAAGGAGATCTACTAGAGAGAGAAGAAGTGGGATTCCAGATGATTATATCGTCTTTCTTCAAGAACATGAGGATGGCATTGGCTTGACAGAGGATGAACCAAACAACTTTTGTCAAGCCATGCGTGGTTCTAACTCTCAAAATTGGATTGATGCCATGAATGATGAGATGAAGTCTATGAAAGACAATGACGTTTGGGATCTCGTTAAGTTGCCTGAAGGTGCGAAGCCCATTGGTTGTAAATGGATATTTAAAACCAAAAGGGATTCAAATGGCAATGTTGAGAGATATAAGGCTCGTCTAGTTGCAAAAAGTTTCACTCAGAAAGAAGGTATAGATTTTAAAGAGACTTTCTCTCCAGTGTCTTTGAAAGACTCTTTTAGAACAATAATGACACTAGTGGCTCATTTTGATTTAGAGTTACATCAGATGGATGTCAAGACTGTGTTTCTCAATGGAGACATTGATGAGACAATTTTTATGGTTCAACCAGAAAACTTTGTTTCGGGAGATCCAAACTCTATGGTTTGTAAGTTGAAGAAATCCATCTATGGTCTCAAACAGGCTTCTCGTCAATGGTATCACAAGTTTCATCAAGTAATTTGCTCGTATGGTTTTGAGACAAATGTTGTTGATGATTGTGTATATCATAAATTCAGTGGGAGTAAATATATTTTCCTGGTGTTATATGTTGATGACATTCTACTTGCTAGTAGCGATATAGGCCTTCTACATGAAACCAAGAGATTTCTGACGAAAAATTTCGGGATGAAGGATCTTGGAGAAGCCTCTTTTGTATTAGGTATTGAGATACCAAGAGATCGCTCTCAAGGTATTCTTAAATTATCGCAAAAGAGCTATATCGATAAGGTTTTAAGTAGATTCGGCATGAAAGATAGTAAACCAGGAGATACACCCGTAGCTAAAGGAGACAAGTTTAGTCTCAAACAATGCCCCAATAATGACTTTGAAAGAAAATAGATGCAGAAGGTTCCTTATGCGTCTGTAATAGGGAGTCTAATGTATGCTCAAGTTTGTACTCGTCCCGATATAGCATTTATAGTGGGAGTTCTGGGCAGATATTTGAGTGATCCTGGCTTGCAACAGTGGAAGGTAGCCAAACGTGTGATGTGTTATTTAAAGAGAACAAACGACTACATGCTCACTTATCGGATATCAGACAATTTAGAGGTCATCGGGTACTCTGACTCTGATTTTGCGGGATGTCATGATAGCAGGCGCTCTACATCAGAATATATTTTTATATTGGCTGGAGGAGCTATCTAATGGAAGTCTATTAAACATACTTTAATAGCTCCTTCGACCATGGCTGCAGAGTTCATAGCTTGTTATAAGGCGTCCAATCACGGAATATGGCTTCGAAATTTTGTCATTGGGCTGCGTGTGGTAGATGGCATTGATAGGCCATTAAAGATTTACTGTGACAATACCTCGGCAGTGCTTTACTCTAACAACAACAGGAGTTCAACAAAGTCGAAGTTTATCGATATCAAGTTCCTAGTTGTCAAGGAGAGAGTTCAGGATAGACAAATTTCTGTAGAACATATAAGGACAGAATCTATGCTAGCAGACCCATTAACCAAGGGCTTAACACCTAAAGTCTTTCACGAGCACACTACTCGTATGGGTGTTATTTCTCAGGATACCTTGATTTAGTGGGAGTCTTTTTTTTTATATGTTTTATGTTTTGTTACAGATATTGAACTATTTGATTTTCTGCAGAATAAATTAATGGTATTTCAGAACTTAAGTGTGTTTTATATGTGCAATGTTTACGTTGCATAAAGAACTTTGATCTCACTAAAGACTAACGAAGGACCAGTTTGAAATAGACATGCTTAAGATCACTTTACATGTAATTTCCATGCTACTCATCCATATTTGATCTATGTCATTAAGTGTATTAATATGGTGATTATTGTGATTTAGTCACGATTCTACTGTGATAAAAAGCCGCGTTGGTTCCATTATTTATACATGAGATGGACCAGATTATTTAAGGAAAAAACTAAGGATAAATAGCATATGGATGCGCGCTTAAGGAATTTGTGATATAATTGTTTCAAGAACAATATGTAGCCCAAGTGGGAGATTGTTAGGAAATATTTATTTCCTATAATAGTGGGTCAACATATTTATTATACAATTATATTAGCTATTTAAATGAACCGTTATAGAATGTAATTGGTCAATGCAATTTATGAGACTTAATGAGCTGTAATTGATATGGGATGAATGAGTAGATACCGCATATTGACCAAGTAATGGGATTATAGGAACCCTACTTGAGCAGTATATATAAACCCTATAGGTTATGGTCCCTAAGATATTAAATCACGTAAAGTTTCTCTTCTCCCCATCAGGAAGAGAGGCTGTTGTCCCATTGAGGAATTAAGGAGATTTAGTTGAGGAAGACCACAAACTACCCGGTTATTTCTTATCTGTTTTCAGTAGATTGCCAACCAATTCCGCATCACAAAAGGTAATCAACCAACAGATGGATCCAGGTATTTGTCTATATATCCATGATAATCTAGCATGATTATGGTTTATTTCCAATATAAAGAACTATAACATTGGAATCAGCATGTAACAAACTATATTTTACGATATAAGAATCATTATGGTGTATGTTACGTTATATCGGCATGACCATTTATTTGACGCAATATTTGTTATTATGTGTATATGATGTTTGATATAAATTCATTTCTCTATATATCTTTTATTTGCTATAATATTTATATAATTTTCATTTATCTATATGTTGGAATCGGAATATTATACGCAATATGGAGAGTGAAGGGAAAAAAATTTTGCCCCCAGAATTGATCGAATTTGGCATGTCGATCAGATTACTTTAAATATGCTGAACCCGTAAGAAACGTTTAGGCATGTAGACACTAACTAGTGAGTTTGAGGGCAAAATAATTTGCTCCAAACTCACTGCTGTCTTTAGCACGTCGACCAATTTGCTTGCTAGTCAGGATGCATATGTCGAACCGATAATAAACCAGTTGGCATGTAGTCACCAAGTAGTGAGTTCATGTTATTTGACTCTAAATTTTATGAAATTTTATATACTAGATTTTGATAATAATTGAATGATTCTTAATGGATTAATCTATCGATTTAATTTTGAAATCGATATTAAGGATAAATCTAGGGTTTATGATAAAATTTCTAACAAGCATGATTATGATGATTAGGTTGCATTTCTGTGGTGTAACTGAAGCGTAAATGGACTTGCAGACTGCTAGTCAACATTCAAATCATTGCAAGATGCCATCAAATTTTATTCAAAATCTTCAATTGATGTGTCGATTAATAATCTGGAGTTGGGTCGAGAATTTATGGGTTAGATATAGATGAAGCTTATGAGTATAAATTAGGGTAATTATGTTTGTCGAATTATTAAATCTAGGGTTTTCTGCAATATTTTGGTACTAGTTGAATTTTGAAAATTTAAATAAGTTTTTAGAATCAATAAAGGTTTATTGATTTGCTATAAAAACTAGATGTCAAAATATATCACCAGATAGCGCTCGTGGTCACTACCAAGCAGTGTGAATATGTCTAAGAGTCAAATTCAGTGTTTATATTATGATTATGTATTTATATGAGTATTATAGTTCTCTTATTTATTTTAAAATGATATGTGATTTGTAACTTGACCTAGTACATGACCAAGCGAGATAAACTACTTCACATAATACTCACTTGACCTAATTATAGCATAAAACTTCATAAACTAATGCTTAAAAAATGATGTATGGTGAATTAGACATGGTGACATAAGTATGAGGAAATAAGAAAATTTATGCGTACATGATCCCTATGGTAAATTGTTATGATCTATTATTATATATAATGGACATGTATAAGGTCATGGATGGATATGCCATGATATCTCTAATTGATCATGAATATCATGTATCATTAATGCATGGATGGAGAATACATAGGGATAATTTAAAGCAGTGATGTGCCTATAACTTATACTATAATGATATAAGTGGTATTGGGCCACTACATGATAATACGTACTTTCGAAGGTATATCCGTTATTGATCTTACAATGCGAAATTTGAATACCTAATAATATGATAGTTCAGCACTATGCATGTGTGGTCGGGACTTGAATATGTATGAACACTTATACAATACATAAAAATGACCTTATCTTATCTATCACATAGATTTAAATAATTCAATTTGGCACGTTGACCGAGACCATATTAAATAATAATTATTCATAATTTATTTGTGTAATTTTTTATAATTATGCTTACTTGATTTGTAATAACATAGACATATCATGCTTACACATATTTTCTCGAGTACTATGTTTGTATGCATTTCCTCTTTTATATAAATATTTAATGTGTTTAATCCCATGGTTCCAACCCAGATTTTCAGGATGCAAAAGGTGAACTTGCTTTGACCGAGGATCAATACTTCATTGACCAAGCAAAGCACCAATGATGGGTAAATGACCTGATGCTTGATTACTGTACATATTTTATTTTGCTTCGAGCACTATTCTATTTCTTTTAATCTTTTGTTGTTGTATATAAAAAATAGCAAGTCTCTTTCTATAATCATCATGTATATATAAGCAATTTTCTTTCCCAAGTTATATTTATAATATCAATCATATATGTTTTATTAGTAGTTACAATTATTTCAAATTCTATGCCTATAGAATAAACTTGTTTTTGTTGTGTTTTTTTAGGTAATGCACTATTTTCAGAAGTAGTGGAAAATGGAAAGTTGCCTTTGTTGTATATAATACTCTTGTGCTTTAATAGATATATTGTTTGAGGATGATTTAGTATGCTAACACCAATATTAGTATTAGATTTATTCACATTCAATTATTGATACTTTTGTAACATAACTAATAAAATAACCAAATCCATTGTATGTATTCTATTTCAAATGTGTTATGTATTTCTCCTCCCGCTGTGATGAAAATGAATAAAAAATATTAATTGAGATTTTTTGTTCCTAATGATGAGGAAGTATTACCAACATTGGAAGTGACTTGTTAATATCATATTTACTTATTATGAGGTTGAAAGCCATCATCACTAAATAGCGGGTATAAGCTTGTCGAAGATGGGATATGGAATGCTACCTCAAGTGACAATCATGTGCTGAAAATTGATTTTATATGTGTGTGTGTATAGAAAAATGTGAGCTGATTACTCACACAAGTTATTAGAGCTGTAGATCATTTCCACTATCTCTAATAAACTTTTTTTAAAAAAAATCTTTTGGATTATGATCTTGACCCTTTAGGGTTCACTAATACTCAATTTCTCAGGTTTTAATTTTAATTTGGTCCTCCATTAAGTTGATACAAATTTTAACGGTTTTCAATGAATAAACATTTTTTATCCACTTGATAAAAGTGTAAATGAACTCTAAAATTTATGAAATTTATTATTATGAAAGTTAAGGAAGTAGAGATCCTAATTCTAAGAAAAATTATTAAATTAGTATATTTTTTCAGCTACCTCACGCAAATTTTCCTGAGCTGAAGGCTCACACACACACACACATATTAGGTTTACTGTATATGAACTGCTAGCTCAGGTAAGTTAACTGAGTCAGCGACAAAAAAGTAGTAATTCCATTATTTTTTTTCCAAACTTATATTAGAATCATGATCCCTATCTCCTTAGCTTTTTTTAGGATCAAATTCCAGGAATTTTGAAATTTATTTAACCTTTTATTAAGTGGATACAAAATGTTGTATTCATCAAAAACGTTAATTTTGTGTCTACTTGACAGAAGTCAAATCAAAACTAAAACCAAAGATATTATATATGAGTAAACACTAATGGGTCGAGATCATAATCCTAAATAAATTTAAAAAATAGTGATAATCGAAAAGGACCACAACTCAAGTAACTTGCGTGAGGTTGCGGCTCATTTTCTTACACACACACACATATATGACTATAGTAAAATATGATATGTGTCTACATAATCAGTCTGATATTTCTAACATAATCAGTCTGATATTTCTATTTTGAGCATCTCTAATACATGAGATTGAAAAGTTATTTTTGAACTTTACACTCGTGTGTGTATATATTCAAAGTTAATACTATTGGTTTGATTTTAGTTTTAGAACTTTATATGTGACTCCCAATCTAATTTGAATTTATTTATCTTTTCTCTTCTTCTCCACCATTTTATTTACTATCTTCTTCTCTATTTTTTTTTTTTTTTGGTTTCATGTACGAACGATTTCTGAAAAGGATTAGATTATTAGGATGATTGTTGAATATGATAGGATTTTTTAGCATAAATTTTTTTGTGTCAAACCAAAATTCTATGTTATCAAATCAATCTAGTTAAATAATAGATATTGCATTGATTTTTGGGGTCCACATGGTAGCTATTTAATTACTATTAATGCAGAAAGAAAATTTATAATTAAGAGAAATATGAAAACATAAAAATAAAAAAAATTGAGGTATTTTAAATAGCAAATTCCATTGTTCATTTGATGATGGTTAAGTTTTGTGTATTTGTCAATTTTTAACAAAAATGGGTAGTAGTAGTCAAAGGCATGTTGTGTTGATAGGAAAAGTAACAATTCAGTGGGTAGAATTTATAGTTGATGATGCAATAATCTTTTTTTACGTATGCGTATGCATGTTGATATTATTTTAAAATTCAAAGATATTTGCACTTGATCTTATTTGTTTGTTTTTTATGTGCTTAAAATTTAGGATTATGTGCTGAAGAAGATGTTTTTGTCACAAATTTACCAAGAGCGGGATTTTTATGATTTCTTATTCAAAATGTGTGGTAAATCGTGTCACAAATCATGAAGACAGAGGCCAAGGAATTGGGCAAAATTCAAAATTAAGTTTGTAAAGTTTAATATGACTGATACGATTGATATGACCGATTTAGCGACAAGCAAAATCTATAACATAGTCAACTACAAAGTTATAGTGGTCTGAATTCTCTTCAAAATGCCATCAAAACCAGCTTAATTATTGTTCAGATATGAGATATATCACTATTTTACTGAAGAATAATTCAATTGAAAATGATGAGAAACTTAGAGCTATGGGTGACCTCATGGGTGTCTAAGTCATAGGTAACTTGATCAGTGGCTTTGTTTACTATGCTAACTGAGTCTATCCAACAGCAATACCACAGATGTCTAATATAAAAAATCTATTGTAATTGCGCAGGTGTAGTACTAACATATTGTCCCATAGGGATCATAAGTATTTTGTATTTTATTACTTAATTCAATAAAATTTGAAGTAATAAAAATACAATTTTGAGAGAAAGATGAGAATCTTCTGATTAATTTATGGAAAATGGTATATAGGATTGTAAATCCACTAAGTAAGAAATAAAGTTAGGATGAATTCTTCTCTCTTGAATCTTCTAATTAACAGATGGTCAAGTTAGGTAACTAGAATAGGTCTGCCACTCTACATTAATTAAATCATTTCAAAATATAAACTATCCAAACTAATTGAAGTTAAGTATGATCTATCAATGAGATTACAAATCAATATAGATAGAATCTTTAAATTATTTTCTTAAAAGAAATCTAATTTTAGTTCCAAACTTTTAACACCTAAAATAGACTATCAAATTATATCACTAGTTAGTTAAGTATAATATATCAAAAGTAGTTTTTAGTTTACAAACCTACTCTTCTCCTCCAACTAATATATTAATCATAAACATGCAACTAATTCATCAAGAAAGAATCGTATCGAAACTAATCCATCTATGTAAATAGTTTCATCTATCCCTAGACACTGAAAAAAAAAAGTTAGGCATATTAGAATTTAAAATAACTAATTCATTATGAAAGGAAAGTATCTAAATTAACAAAAACTAAAGTAAAACTTGCAAAGAAGAAGTTTTAAAACGAGTGAGGACAATAATAGCTTAAAGGTGGCAAACTTCGAAACCCTCGATACAATCTCCAAAAGTAATTCTATTTATTTAGGAAGAATATATTGTTTTATAAAAATTACATCTCGTATATATAAGATGAAGTCTCTAAAACTGAAACTGTTAGCCTAGAGAATCCTAAATTTACTTAAACTTCTCTAAGAAAATATTAGTTACTAAGTTTTCACTTTGACCATCAGGTAGCAGCGTTGACCACTAGTAGAGTTGGTCCACAATACTGAAAAGAATCCAAACTTGATAGGAATTAGCCCACAAAATTTGGTCTGATGTTGATTGTTATGAAATAATAAGAACTAATTAATCTATTTTTTTCGATCAAGTAATGCATATATTTATAGGTGTTTCAACACTATACAAATAATCCTGTTCGTCGCAAAAGTTTCTTCGCTTCCTCCCATTGAATTAACTTAAATTACAATGAAAGTGAACAAGAGATAAAAAAGAACAAACGAGAGGATTTTATATTTCAATCTCTTTCTTTTACAATAGTTTGTGGGATCTGTGGCGATGAGATCTGTCAAGCAGTTCCTTTGGACGATCGGTACGTTGAAATCTTCTCTCTTGAAGATATCGGCCGAATATAGACGATCTTCTCTGGTTTTGATTTGTTCAAGGCTCTCTCGCGTAACTCGAACTTCTCAAGAACTCCAGAAAGAAGATGGTGACTTTCTCTGATCTTCACGAACTCAAGGCTCTCTGCGTAACTTGAATTCTCCAAGATTTCAGAAGATGATCAGCAAAGGCTTCAAGGCTCTCTCGCGTACTTGAATTGCCAAAGGATCGATAGGAGACTTCCGATGCCAAAAAGAAGACCCTTTTAGAGTTTTACCAGGAAGGTATTTATAACCCCAGGTTAATGCAAGAGTTTCTATCTAAATAGAACTCGCATTCATCAAGGATTCCAATCAAATATCTTAGTTTTGATGGAATTCTGATTAGACTTGATTCGGGTATTTGGATAAGCCCAAAATTATAATCTCAATCAATTTGAGATTCTGGTTATCTGCTTACGCGGAGCTTTAATCGCATCAAAACGCGACGCTAAATAACCAAAACGCGGAGCTAACGCGGAGCTATTGATCATCTCCGCGTTTTACTCAAACGCGAGGCTAATACAAGCCAAACTGCGGAATCAACGCGGAGCTATTAAACATCTCCGCGTTTTATTCAAACGCAGGGTTAATATAACCAAACGCGGGACTATTGAATTAGCTCCGCGTTCTGTCGTGAAAAATCCTTTTTACTTAGAAATTTTCACTGCCAACAGAACCCCCTCCAAAGTTTTCAAAATGGCTTAGATTTCAGCAGATTTTGAAATACTTTGGATATCTAAACTGAAACGCGGAGTTAGAATACCAAGTCTATCTCGCGTTATGCTCACTTACGCGGAGCTAATCAGCTTCACTTCGTCTTCAGTGAAATGAGTAATTATGTCATTAATTACCCTGAGTTTCCACGCCGAAACCAAGCGACAGAAATTCTGTTTAAATAGAGCTCCCGGCTCATCTTCTTCTTCATCTCATCCGAAGAATTTCTGAGAACTCGAGTGACTCACGAATGATCTTCAACTGATCTTCGTTCAATTCTCCATAAGATGTCTCTCCAGAGGAGTTTGGCTTTTTGCAAGTTGGCCGGCGTTAATGGCAGCAGCCGTGAAGGTAAACGCAACAGTGAACCAGTCTATGCAGCGTCTTCCGAAGGTAAAAACCTCATCTCTTGGTTTTCTATGAACCATTCTGAGATATTTTGGCTTGGTTAATTCTGGACGATTGCTTTGTCTTGTCGCGAGATCGCCGTTTTATTGTGTCGTCCCTGCGCTTGAAACGCGGGGCTTTACTAGTAGTCTCAATGAATCCGCGAGGCTATCCTTGATTAGCAGTCGCGATGAATTGCGAGGCTATCTTTGATTAGCAGTCGCTATGAATTGCGAGGCTATCTTTGATTAGCAGTCGCAATGAATTGCGAGGCTATCTTTGATTAGCAGTCGCGATATATTGCGAGGCTATCTTTGATTAGCAGTCGCTATGAATTGCGAGGCTATCTTTGATTAGCAGTCGCGAGGAATTGCGAGGCTATCCTTGATTAGCAGTCGCGATGAATTTGAAAGAGAAGGAAAGAGCAGAAAGGAATCTTGCCCCCCCTTTACGCGAAGTTATCGCATCATCCTCTGCGTTTAAAGCGCGAGGCTATTTCTTCAACTGTGCGCGGAGTTAGCTTAGCTCCGCGTTTTCACTCTTTTGGAAACTCTGTTCCTTTTGCAGTAAGTCCAGTCCTTCCTGAAGAGGAATGTATGTGGATCCATCGATCTTCATCAGCAGAAGTGACTCTAAGGAAGTCAGAAGCATATGCTTTACAACATAGTTGGAGGTTTCAAGCTCTGGCTCCGAGAGATAAACTCCTGAAGGGGCTGTAAATAAGAAGCTGCAGCACTTGTAGTGCAAAATTGCAGCACTTGGAGTTCAGAATTGCGCTTCAGTGCAGCACTTTTCTTTCCTCTCGTGCTTTATTTCGGATGACAGATCCTAATTGAAATTTGCAGAGGAGATCTTTTGCATGTGAACCAGGGAACTGAGCTTCAACACCCCGTAGAGAAATCTTACTATTTGGTTATTTGATGAGTTGATCATGTAAAAGCTTTTGGGAGAGCTATAACTCCTTCTTTGTAATCTCTTCTTTTATGAATAAAGATAAATTATCTTCCTCTCTATCTGTTGGCTTCAATAATTTTGCTTGCTCAACAAACAGATGGTTAATAATTTTGGTAAAATAGTCTAAGGCATTTCTGCATAACTTAGACTGATAATACCCAAATGATCGGATAAGGATCATTTTAATTTAGATGGAAGCGCCTAATTGCACTCGTCAAAAATCCAAGTTTTTCCATGAAAACGCGAAGCTAAGGCATAGGCTATCCTCGCGTTTTGTAAAGTTGCGCGGAGCTAAATAACTTCGCGTTTTCCATAATCGCGCGAGGCTAATAGCTTCGCGTGTTGGAGAGTAACTGACCAGTCACTTTCTTCGAAATTCGCTCCGAATTCCAAGAGGCGGTTTCTTTCATTTAAAAGAAATCTCTATTTCTTATCCTTCTCATTCTATTTGAGAATTTTTCAGAAACTTAGAGATTCAGGCGATCAGAGTTCAGACGACCCGATCTTCTTCCGACCGAGTTTCTCCAGATTTTCAGTCGATTTTCTTCAGCAATGGCACCCAAAACTCGTGCTACTTCTCGAGCAGCTCCATCTTCAGCGACTGGCACAAGCAGTGGTGGCGGCGGCCAAGGCAGCGACGCGCCAGCCCACATTTCGCCCATCGGGGGTAAGAATCTTTCCCTCGAGACTCTTTAGAACATTTCTAGAGTGATTTGGCTTAAATTTAACTGATCAATCAACTCTTTTACCGGCGAGATCGCCGTACTCCTGCCGTAAGGCTTGGAGAAGAAGAAAAAGTCTCTAATTTTCTTCTTACGCGAAGTTATCGCGTCATCCTCGCGTTTAAAGCGAGAGGCTATTTTGAGTAGCAGTCACGCTGAAAATGCGAGGTTATTTCAAGTAGCAGTCGCGCTAAAAACGCGAGGCTATTTTAAGTAGCAGTCGCGCTAAAAACGCGAGGCTATTTTAAGTAGCAGTCGCGCTGAAAACGCGAGGCTATTTTAAGTTCTGCGCGGTCTAATTTTTAGCTTCGCGCGACGCTATTCTTAGCTTCGCGCATTCTAATTTTTAGCTTCGCGCGTCCATACTTAGAGAATTTTTCTGTCTTATAGAAACTTCTCTCACTCTGGTGTTTCTTTGTGCAGTAGGGTATTCGATGGAATCTCTTCCCCACATGAATTACTTCGGCTTTGCTGGGGGTTCTGATCCCTCGGGCCAATTCCGTTTCACTACCATCCTGCCCTCATACAAGCCAGACCCGAAGGAACGCAAGGAGAAGCTGATCAAGTACCACCCCACTACTGCGCGAGAAATCATAACTGACGCAGCCTTCGAAACTGTAAATAGAGAAGCGAAGGAGAAACTCGCCTTCCTCTTTGGAGACCAGATGGATCAATCAGATGAGATCCTTTCTGAAGGGGAACGCGTTTGGCTATATAACTCAGGCGAAATGCTGATGTTTCTGCCTAGAATGGATCGTAGCTATCCTCTGGTCTATCTTCAGAGGCTAGCGACGCCTCGAGAATTAAAGTGGGGACTGACTCAAGAGCAAGATGGCGTCCCAACAGGCAAATTTGGTGCAAAAGGGGTTTATCAAGATGGTTCCCCCAGATGCATTACTGGCTTGCTTCCAGGCCGATTTGGCAAGGAGCTTCCAATGGGAGAAGTCCCATCTCGTGCCCGAACTTTCTTAAGTGAGTTCTTGGCGAAGGATGGTCAGTACCCGGCTAGCGACTTCAGGATGCCTGGCTGGGTTCATTCTTCTAACAATATGTGGTGGGCACGCCTTGTTCAGTACATGCTGGATTCCCACGAGCCCATTTTAAAGGATATTGGCTTGTATAAAGCCATCAGGAATGTCCAATTCGGGTTTCCCCAGAGTGCTTATCACTTTTACTGCCTTTTGGAGATGTATAACCCTGAAACCTGTACTTTCTTTACACCAGTGGGTGAGCTAGGGTTCGCTCTCCACGAGATGTTTGAGGTTTCTGGGCTCTCGATGGGCGAAGTCCCTTACGAGGAGTATATCCCTACCACTGATGAGTTGAACATGCTATTGGCGAGGGATGAGCGCATCCATGCCACATACTGGGAGATGATGTGTCATTATTATATTTGCGCTGACTTGACGGGTGCGCGTAACCACGGTATTGGTCATAAGAAATGGGCCGAATACCTTTTTGCCAACTTGAATTCTAAGGATAGCTCGGCCATTATCCATGGTCATCCACCCATCTATGGCTCAGAAATTGATCACCGTATTGCTAAGGGCCGCCATCTATTATATTATACCACTGAATCCAATGAGAATGGATACGGTCCCAGTACTTCATTTAAGAGCTATCACTATCAAGCCCAGTTTTCGATCTCCAACAGAGGTCTCATTGCCGGGTTTCTGATGTTGTGGCTGAAGAGATGCGTCGTGCCGTCATTGCCCAAGGAAGCGATTGCAGTGACCGTGGTATATCCAGCGGTTCTTCTTGCATACGGCCGACCCCTTGGACTCCTCCCCGCCATGGTATGCAATTTGCAATATGGACTGAGGGTGCTTTGTCGTGATTTCCTCCCTACTATTAAAGTCAAGGGGAAAGGAAAGGGCAAGTCGAAGGAGACTGCCCAGCCGAAAACTCCAAACCCTAGGGTGGAGATGCCCTACACCTATTTGATGGCGTGGCTTGTCTTACACTGTCCCTCCTTAATGAGTGCACCAGAGCGTCGTTCGGGCGAAAAGTGTTTCCTTGTAGAACTGTATGAACGTTCTTCATGGAGGCAGAATTATATGTCCCAGATTCGGAAGACTCTTCGTAGCTTTCAGAATTACGAGATCTTCCGGTGTTTTCCTGACTTTCCCAGCGGAGGATATGGGACAAGGCTGAAAGATGCTGTGGGAGCAGATAAGTTCACTACTTTATCTGCAGGAGCGTTCTGGTGGCGTCTCAATATCCGTCCCGGACACTTGGTGTATCGCCAAGATCTCCAGTGTCAGATTGAGCCATATACCCCGAGTCGCTTTGCTCGTCAGTTTGGATATTCTCAACTCTATGTGGGCAATCCAAATAAAGATCTCGCTCACGAGGGGGATTTATACGAAGGTGCTCATGGCTGGTTCCATTTTGCAGTGGGCGGGACCGAGGATGAATTCTTCTTGCCTCAGAAGGTGCCAGAATTGGCCATGACCCTCAGCTCCTGCAATTGGTTCAATATTGCGAATGCTGACGTGCCCGGCTTCTCTCTCAATCGCAGTTGTTGCAAAGAGATTGAAGCCCTCTATATTAGCCGCCATGGTGCTTCTAGGGTAAGGATAAAAGGAATGGAAGAATTCCTTGGCGCTCCGGCTGAGCCTTCGGATGTTAGCGAATCAGACGATGATGCCGGTGATGATGACGACAATACTGGTGCTGGTGGAGCTCCTCAGCCTGTTGTCAATCGTTCCCTGAGTCCAACTCTCAAACGCAGCGGCGCTTTAAAGAAAAGGCCGGGTAAGAAGCAAAAACTGGCACAGGAAACTTTGATACCTCCCCAAGAAGTGGCTGTCAAACTTGCTTCCGACTTGTTGGCTTCAGCTGTACCCCCAGCGTTGGTAAGGGAGGATGAACCTGCCAAAGTTCCAAGTGTTGCTGAGATTTCAGCTCCTTCGGCCGTAGAGCCTGTAGCAGAACCTGGGGTGCAACTAACGGGTAGCGAGACGGGTACATTGCTGGAAACGACAATGGCTCCCCCTTCAAGTCCGACAACTGGACTTGTATCGCCTGGTATGGCCTTTAGCATTTTATCTTTCGCCTGTTATTTATTTTAACGTAACACTGCTTTTCTGGTCTTCTGAAATGCAGGTGATCAACTTCTTTCGCCAATGAACTCTACTACCCAAGTAGAGTCTGACGATAGAATGGACCATTCTGGCTCTGTTGGTGGTGTGGGTAGCTCTGCTGGTGAGTTTGCGGCTAATTATTCTACACCGGCTCCTGCCTCTGTTTCCTTTTTAATTCCCCCAATTGACGAATTGGGGAGCGATGAGAGAACAGAAGTCATTATCGCAGCTGCTGCTAATGAGGCTACACCTTCTCCTAGCATGCTGTCTCCAACACCCGTTTGCTCTACTGAGACATTTCCCACGGTCGTTGGCGTGCCTTCTCAGTCAGCGATTTTAACGTCGTCTATTGTCGTGGCTGCTGAGATACCTGCAACTCTTCCGACTTCAAGCCTTCCAGCAGGGGAGGAGAATAATTTGAAATTCTCGTTCGAAGATGCTTCTCCCACCGAAGGAGTTTCAGGCGAAGTGGTCCCATCTTCTCTCCCTGTTGGTGGGGGTACCCAAATGATCTGTACCGACGGTACTTCGTCTGGGGTCTCCAGTTCTTCCAGATCTGCACTGGCTCTATTGGTCCCTCAGATCATGAATTTAATGCAGGGACGGGCTTCTTCTTCTCCAATCCCAGCCACTACTGCTCCCTTACTCACGACACCTCTTTTGGCATTACCTACTTTGCCTACCGACACTGCAAATCCTCTTGAAAGACTTTTCGGCTTCACTGTCGAGGATTTTATGCATTTGTTAAGAAGATGTGTCGAGATGGTTCTTGATGGCCATGATTTCTTCAACTTCGCACGTCCACTGTTACTCCGCTATTTAGGAAATATCGAAGAATTCGGTGGACAAGATCGAGCAGCTCCATACCGGGCTCGCCTTGCAGCCTTAGAAGAGCAGGTGACCACGCTACACACACTCCGTCAGGCGGATGTGGAGGCGATCACTGAGATAGAGCTGGCGCAGCTTCGAGCAGAATCCTTATCTCAAAGACATATTTTAAGGCAGCAGGAGGAGATATGGTCTCAGGAGCTGACAGAGCTCCAGGCCAGTCGGGAATCTGTTATTGGCGACCTGCAGAGGGTAAACTTTGGAATTGAGGAAGGTCAGGCGGCCATCTCTAAAGCCCAGCAGACGATTGCGAGGGCTCGGACCACCTTGATAGAAAATGAACTCCGATTAGGAGAATCTGTCAAGAAACGGGAGATGTTGCTTGTCCAGCAGGAGCATATTCAGCAGGAAGAGATGGCCAAGAATCGTGCCATAGAAGAATCTCGTCAGCAACAACTTACAATAAGTGATGATGAGTTGCGTAGGCAAGCTCAGCAAACCGTGGAGGCTTTTCATCGTAGAAATTTGGACGAGACAATAAACCAATTGAGACTTCTGGGAGGCCAATAGTTTCATCTCTCTTTACGCTTTTATCTTCCTTGTAATAAGAACTTTGTAAACATGAGAGAGATAACCTTACGATGTTTCTTTGAAATTCTTTTTGTATCTTCACCTTTTTAATAAAGATGTTTCTTTTGACTCTTTTATTTGCCGGCTTCAAAACAGATTTGCTTGCCTAACAAATAACCTGTCGTCAAAACGATTTATCTCGGTATCGTTTATGCTCAATTTCTCGAGCCGAAATAAAAATTAAAATTTAATATGGGATTTTTAGCATACCCCCAGCTATTAACGGATTTGATTAGCCTTTACCAACTACCGTTTGAGTTGGGCTAGCCATGTTATTTTCCTCAACATGGTGAGTTGTCGAGGACTACGTTTGGGCTTAAATGCCAAACTTTTCCTCTTCCCTTTACTTTATCGGTATTGGGCGATTCATACTTTCACCCCAGCATGATGGGTTGGCGAGAAACTTGTTCTCTTCCCATTGCCTAGTTGGCGTTGGGCAATTCATACTTTTACCCCAGCATGATGGGTTGGCGAGAAACTTGTTCTCTTCCCATTGCCTAGTTGGCGTTAGGCAATTAATACTTTTACCCCAGCATGATGGGTTGGCGAGAAACTCGTTCTCTTCCCATTGCCTAGTTGGCGTTGGGCAATTCATACTTTTACCCCAGCATGATGGGTTGGCGAGAAACTTGTTCTCTTCCCATTGCCTAGTTGGCGTTGGGCAATTCATACTTTTACCCCAGCATGATGGGTTGGCGAGAAACTTGTTCTCTTCCCATTGCCTAGTTGGCATTGGGCAATTCATACTTTTACCTCAGTATGATGGGTTGGCGAGAAACTAGTTCTCTTCCCATTGCCTAGTTGGCGTTGGGCAATTCATACTTTTACCCCAGTATGATGGGTTGGCGAGAAACTTGTTCTCTTCCCATTGCCTAGTTGGCGTTGGGCAATTCATACTTTTACCCCAGTATGATGGGTTGGCGAGAAACTTGTTCTCTTCCCACTGCCTAGTTGGCGTTGGGCAATTCATACTTTTACCCCAGCATGATGGGTTGGCGAGAAACTTGTTCTCTTCCCATTGCCTAGTTGGCGTTGGGCAATTCATACTTTTACCCCAGCATGATGGGTTGGCGAGAAACTTATTCTCTTCCCATTGCCTAGTTGGCGTTGGGCAATTCATACTTTTACCCCAGCATGATGGGTTGGCGAGAAACTTGTTCTCTTCCCATTGCCTAGTTGGCGTTGGGCAATTCATACTTTTACCCCAGCATGATGGGTTGGCGAGAAACTTGTTCTCTTCCCATTGCCTAGTTGGCGTTGGGCAATTCATACTTTTACTCCAGCATGATGGGTTGGCGAGAAACTTGTTCTCTTCCCATTGCCTAGTTGGCGTTGGGCAATTCATACTTTTACCCTAGCATGATGGGTTGGCGAGAAACTCGTTCTCTTCCCATTGCCTAGTTGGCATTGTGGAATTCATACTTTTACCCCAGCATGATGGGTTGGCGAGAAACTTGTTCTCTTCCCATTGCCTAGTTGGCGTTGGGCAATTCATATTTTTACCCCAACATGATGGGTTGGCGAGAAACTTGTTCTCTTCCCATTGCCTAGTTGGCGTTGGGCAATTCATACTTTTACCCCAGCATGATGGGTTGGCGAGAAACTTGTTCTCTTCCCATTGCCTAGTTGGCATTGGGCAATTCATACTTTTACCCCAGCATGATGGGTTGGCGAGAAACTTGTTCTCTTCCCATTGCCTAGTTGGCGTTGGGCAATTCATACTTTTACCCCAGTATGATGGGTTGGCGAGAAACTAGTTCTCTTCCCATTGCCTAGTTGGCGTTGGGCAATTCATACTTTTACCCCAGCATGACGGGTTGGCGAGAAACTTGTTCTCTTCCCATTGCCTAGTTGGCGTTGGGCAATTCATACTTTTACCCCAGCATGATGGGCTGGCGAGAAACTCGTTCTCTTCCCATTGCCTAGTCGGCGTTGGGCAATTCATAGTTTTACCCCAGTATGATGGGTTAGCGAGAAACTCGTTCTCTTCCCATTGCCTAATCGGCGTTGGGCAATTCATACTTTTACCCCAGTATGATGGGTTGGCGAGAAACTCGTTCTCTTCCCATTGCCTAGTTGGCGTTGGGCAATTCATACTTTTACCCCAGCATAATGGGTTGGCGTGAAACTAGTTCTCTCCCATTGCCTAGTCGGCGTTGGGCAATTCATACTTTTTAAGTCAGAGGCGCTTAATTACACATGCCTAAAAGAAGATTGGGGGCTGTTCAAACTTGAGAACTAAGCACACCATGTTTTGGGTCAGAGGCGCGAAACTGCGCATGCCCAAGAAAAGACTGATGGTGGTTCAAACTTGAGAACCAAACTGGAGGCGGTTCAAGGCTCTCTCGCGTAACTCGAACTGGGTACTCCAAACACACCAGGTTTGGGTCAGTGGCGCCAAACTGCGCATGCCCAAGAAAAGACTGATGGTGGTTCAAACTTGAGAACCAAACGCACCAGGTTTAAGTCAGAGGCGCCAAACTGCGCATGCCCAAGAAAAGACTGATGGTGGTTCAAACTTGAGAACCAAACGCACCAGGTTTAGGTCAGAGGCGCACAATGCGCATGCCTAAGAAAATACTAATGGTGGTTCAAACTTGAGAACCAAACGCACCAGGTTTAGGTCAGAGGTGCACAATGCACATGCCTAAAAAAAGACTGATGGTGGTTCAAACTTGAGAACCAAACGCACCAGGTTTAGGTCAGAGGCGCACAATGCGCATGCCTAAGAAAAAGACTGGAGGTGGTTCAAACTTGAGAACCAAACTCACCAGGTTTAGGTCGGAGACGCACAATGCGCATGCCTAAGAAAAAGAGAAGACGCGTATCTCCAGGGGTACTAAGAATAGTATTTCTTTAGAAATTTGCCATTGATCGGTATCATCATCCTGTCGCCGTCTTGATTCATTAAGCGATAAGCTCCACTGGAGTATACTGTCTCCACAACAAACGGTCTTTCCCACTTGGGTTCAAACTTACCCTTAGTCTTGTGGGTTAGCACCATTGGCCTTTTGACAGCCAGAACCAAGTCTCCTTGCTTAAAGGTCCTTGGTTTGACGTTCTTATTGAACGTTTGAGATATTCGGGCTTGATACAACTCAATTTCTTGTTGAGCCCCGAGACGCTTTTCATTCAACGCCTCTAGTTCTTGCAATCTTTGCTGATGGCGCTCTTCTGTCATCATCTTTGTGGCTAAAGCCACTCTTAACGATGGTATCTGGATTTCAAGAGGCAGAACAGCCTCACTTCCATAAACCAAAGAGAACGGGGTAGTTTTAGTCGGGGTGCGAACGGTGGTGCGATAAGCCCACAGGCATTCTCCTAACTTTTCATCCCAATCTCGTTTATTGGAAGAGACGAACTTCTGAAGGAGTTTAATAATCATCTTATTGAAAGCTTCAGCTAACCCATTAGCCGCAGGGTTATATGGTGTAGAAGCGATATCTTTGATTCTGAACTTGTTGCAGATCTGGAGAATCCCTGACTAATGAATTGCGGACCATTATCATGAATGATCCGTCGAGGGACGCCAAATCGGTAAATGACATGATGCTTGACGAACTTGATTAATCTGTCGTCTTCACCTCTTTCATGGGCACGGCTTCGGCCCATTTTGAAAAATAATCGGTTATTGCAAGAATAAACCGATGTCCTCTGGATGACGGGGGAGTTATTGGCCCTACAATGTCCATTCCCCAGGCTTCAAATGGCCAGCTTGCGACGGTATTGTGCAAGTATTCTTGGGGTTGATGAATAAAATTGGCATGTATTTGGCATGCATGACATCGTTTAGCGTATGCCATTGCTTCCGTAATCATGCTCGGCCAGTAGTACCATAGCCTTCTTATACGGTCTCCAAGTTTAGGACCGGGCTGATGAGCTCCACATACCCCATCGTGTGTTTCTCTCAGCACTTGTTCTGCTTCTGCTTTCGATATGCAGCGTAGCAATAGACCACCTCTTGACTTTCTATACAAAGTCTGAAGTTTATGGTCATAATAAAATCTTTGGGCCTTTCTCTTTACTAAGATGGCTTCCTTAGGATCTTCTGGTAATATCCCATGCAAGGCATAATCCACAAACGGAAATCGCCAATCCGGGGTTCTAACTTTAAGCCAATCTGGCATACCTCTTCGGCTTGAGATACCACATCTGGGTGGAGGAGTTCTCTACTACCAATGGTGATGCTTTTAGCTTCACCAGGCGGGATTGCCAGCGTTGCAGCTAATGCGGCAAGAGCATCTGCATAAACGTTCTCGTTTCGAGATACGTGATATATGTAGAATTATTCAAAATATCCTGCTAGCTCAATAGCTAGCTGATGATAGGGGATGAGGGCTTCATGTCTGACTTCATACTCACCTGTCATCTGATTGACAATGAGCTTAGAATCTCCATATGCCTCTAGATGGTTCACCCCCAGTTGCAGAGCTATTTTTAAGCCGATAATAAGCGCATTGTACTCCGCTACATTATTAGTGCACGGTTCTGTTAATGAGTAACCTTTAGGCAATATATATTTATGTGGGGATATTAGTACAACCCCCACTCCAGCAGCAGATCGTCTCGCGGCACCATCAAAGAACATTTGCCAAGGTTGTTCTCCGGTAACTGTGTTGACTTCTGATGTCTGCTTTAATTTGGACCAAATTGGATGATCTGCGAGGAAATCGGCGATTGCCTGTCTCTTCATGGCCTTTTGAGGGACAAAGTGTATGTCATAGGGCGATAGTAAAAGTGCCCATTTTGCCAATCGGCCATTCAAGGATCCTGGTTTTGTCATCATAATCTTCAGGGGATTAACCCGTGATATGACATGAATTGTTTGCCCCGAAAGGTAGTGTTGCATTTTCTGAACAGCAAACACTAGGGCTAAACATTCCTTTTCAATCGGGGTATATCGCTGTTCGGCCCCAATCATTGTTCTACTTAAATAGTAGAGGGCATGTTCATGGCCGTGCTCATTATATTGAGCAAGTAATGCTCCTAAAGTATTATCCATGGCCCTTACATATATAAGGAAGGGCTGTCCAGGGGCTGGTGCCATTAGTACAGGAGCTTTAGTAAGGTACTCCTTGAGGTCATCAAATGCCTGCTGACATGCCTCATCCCATATGAAAGACACTCCCTTCTTCATAAGTTTGGAGAATGGTTGGCATCGTCCAGATAAGTTGGATATGAAGCGCCGAATATAAGCGAGCTTTCCTTGTAATCCCCTTAATTCCTTAAGATTGAGGGGAGGCGGCATTTCGCTAATCGCTTTTACCTTTTCTGGGTCGAGGAAAATTCCTTTTGAAGTTATTACGAACCCTAGAAACTTTCCGCTGGATACCCCCATGAACGACTTGGTAGGATTCATCTTCAAGTGATGTTTCCGCATAAAATCGAAGACCACTCTTAAATCGTAAAGATGATCTTCTTTGTCTTTACTTTTAACTGCTAAGTCATCCACATAGCACTCTACTGTTCTGCGTAGGTGTTCTTTAAATATGGCGCTCATTGCGCGTTGGTAAGTGGCACCTGCATTCTTTAATCCGAATGGCATCACCGTATAACAGTATACCCCCTGTGGCGTTCTGAAAGCTGTATGCTTTTCATCATCCGGGTGCATCTTGATTTGGTTATAACCTGAAAAGCCATCCATAAAGGACATCCTCTCATAACCGCAAGTATTATCGATCATCACGTCGGTGATGGGGAGTGGAAATTCATCCTTGGGACATGCAGCGTTCAGGTCTCGAAAGTCAATGCATATCCGGATTTTGCCATTCTTTTTGCGAACTGACACTATGTTTGCCACCCAGTCTGGGTGTTGTTCTTCACGAATGAACCCGGATTGTATAAGCTTGTTGACCTCAGCAACTATTGCCTCCATCAATTCCGGTCGAAAACGCCTCTGTTGCTGTTTAACAGGTTTGACATCTTCTTTTATATTTAACCTGTGTGGCAATTTGAGGGTCAAGCCCAGGCATATCTTCATAACTCCATGCGAACACATCTATATACTCTTTGATAAGGGATATAAGTTCCTCTTTTTCTAAAGGAGTTAGTGTGTCACTTATGAAAATGGGTTTCGGATTTTCTTCCGTTCCCATGTTAACCTGTATTAATTTGTCTTCTGTAGGCGGGTCACGCTGTTCAAAGCGGACATCCCAGAGAGTATCCATGTGCTTAGCCCAAGCGTCATCTTGAATGTCAATTGGTTCCTCGTCGCTTTCTGGCGCGGCTGAAACCATATTGATCGTCAAAGATTGAAACCAAGCACCGGTGCTTATATCTGAATCATAATCTGGTGAAGATGTTTCTTCTTTATCCGAAGAACTCTCTTCATCCTTGGATGGCGATGAGGGTGGAGTAGACACATAGCCTAACCCCCTGCGGGTCTTCTGATAATAATCAGGGCTCTTTCCTCTCGGTCTAAACGAGGGTATGAGATTCTGCCGCCCTTTTCCAAAGTTTAATCCCGGCTTCTGGGTAAAATTATATCCCATTTTCTCCATCATCTGTCGGGACCTTTGCTCGTATAAGTGAAATTGAGGTGATGTTTGTTCATCACTTTCACTACTTTGTCTCTGTCGAGGCGACGTGGCCACTTTGCCGAACATAATCGGCCTTTGGGACTTCTGTCGGGGAGGCACTTCAAAGAAGTGCCTTGATCCTCGGTTATTTTTAATTGAGAGAGGAGGGAAGACCTGAGGGGCAAATGATATGCCGCCAGAACTTCAAGTTCGGTCAGGCCATCCGCTTCGGTGGAGGTACAAGAGGGCTCAGACTCAGTAGCTACAGTATGCTCGTAGACTAACTTTACATTTTCATTAATAACCCATTCACTTTCTATTACATCCACTATATTATCAAGACCTAAGCTAAGATCTAGGTGAGGGTTGATTTTGTAATCACCCCCGTCATCTTCTCCAAGGAGCTCGTACTCAGTGTCGGCTTCATTGCCACTGTCGTCGGGCTTTGGAGACTTGCTAAGACTGTCATTGGAGGCTTCATGTGCTGGCTTGTAGAGTGCAGCATCTGTGAAGTAATTTTTCAACCCTTTGAATAGCTGCTTGTCAGCAATTAGTGTCCGGACCTCTCCTTCCTCATCGCAATATTTCATGCACTGGTGAAGAGTCGACGGAACTATCATATGAGAGTGGATCCAAGGTCGCCCCAATAAAATATTGTAGGAGGTATCAGCGTCAATTACATAGCATGTAACCTCCGTTTTCAAGTCTCCAATTTGACACCGCAATCGGATCTTACCAAGAGAATGGCTATTATTAGCGTTGAATCCATAGATGGTAGTGTGTGTAGGCGTCAAGCGATGAAGGGAAATCCCCAACAGCTGCATCAATCTACTGGGCACGACGCTGAGTGCAGAACCTGGATCAATCTGAATTCGGTCCACTTTTGTGGACCCGACATATCCAGTGAAATATAAAGGCCTATTATGCTTTATATTCCTCACCTGCATGTCTTCTGGAGAGAAGATAATTTGTGGGACCTGCCTCCTCACTTGATGACAGTGGGGGCAAGAGTCCCGCTCTTCGATGGCCGGCTCGACAATCTGAGCTAGAAACGACTCAGAGTCTGCCAAGGCCTCTCTTAGAGCTTCACGTGTTGATTTTGATAATCTCAACAATTCGTAAAGTGTCACTCGCGCTGAGATATTAGCCAACTGCGCGATTATGTCAAATTCGAAGGGAGTTTCTTTGGCTCCTTCATCTCTGGTAGAATTCTTCTGGAAACGAAGTCTTTTCTGCTTCGCAGGCTTTGCAAGTTCTGCATAGATATCTTTTGGATCCACTCTAGTGTAGTCCTTAAGATATGTCTTTCCAGATCGAGTACTGGAAGGGCCTGCCCCATCTTGATGGGTGGCCATAGTTTCGGGTTCTTCTTCAGAACTTGTGAAGGCGTCTGAAGCTATATATTCTTCCTTTATATCTGCAGAGATGGCATTGACAGCCCGTTTCTTCTCTGGACCTCTTGAAGTAGTCCATTGTTCATCTTCCAGCAAATCAGGGTGAACCCATATAACTTCCCCTCTTTGGGTTGTTATGGGGACAAGTCCTTCTTGGGCTTTGTTGTAAGGATCAAGATTCTTTGTAACTGCCTCACCCTTTGGGATTGGGGTCACTCCTGCGGGGAACTCGTGGGTTCCAACCACTATGGTTGCCATATTGGCAGTGACCTTCTTCTGCTCTTCCTTAAGCGTCAGAACCCCAGCTTCTATTAGTGCTTGGATCCTGTTCTTAAGGGGAAAACAATCCCGGGTAGGGTGTCCAACATTCCGGTGATAGAGACAGTAGTTGGGATCTTTTATCTTACCAACGTCTTCTGGCTTCTTATTCTCCGGAAGTTTTAGCATTCCCTTCTTTTGGAGCAGGTGAAAGAGAACTGGTGTCTGTTCAGCTTTGAAAGTGTAATTCCTTTCTTGCTACGGTCTAATTTGCCTTGACCCTCGCTGACCTTGAGATTTCGGCTCTGGCGGAGGACTGGTTTTCTGAGGAGCAGTTTCTGATGACATTACTGCTTTCCCTTTATTCTTGTTGCTGTTGTTTTGGTATATGATTTACTACCCCCAGCACTTCTTGGCCCGCGGGACTCTTCAACTCGGCGAATAAAGTCTTCAGCTTGCTCTCCTTGTTTGAGCAGGTCCCTCCACGTCTTAGACTCTACGGCCCCCATTTTGAGGAGCACATTGGTCTTAAGGTTGTGTCGACATGTCTCGACTAGAGTTTCCTGGATCATTCCGTGTTTACAATGTACAGACTTCTCCCGGAACCTTTCTATGAAATCTTTAACCGTTTCTTGTTCTCCTTGCCTAGTTGCAAGAAGGGAATGAACCGTAATCTCGGTGTCATCCTCGAAGAAACGTGAGAGAAATAATTTCTCAACATCTAACCAGGTATTAATAGTACCTGGGGGCAGCTGCATGAACCAAGTAAAGGCAGGCCCTCGCAAAGTACTTGCAAATACTTTGGTCATGATGGGATCATTACCCATTAAGTGTCCTGCTTGGGACAAGAAATAATAGATGTGCTGACTGGGCGATCCCTTCCCGTCATAGGGCTCCAACTTGAGCGGCTTATACTTTGGAGGATAGGGTACCACATCCCATTCTGCTGGATATGGTCTAGAGACTCCTGACTCCTTCAACTCTTTTTTACGCATCAAGGCTTCGAGTTGATTCTGTAACTTTTCAAGCTTTTCCCCATGCGGATCATGGAAAGAAAATCTATCCTCTTCCTCATGCATCGAGTGGGCTTTCTCTTCCTGTTCTTCTTCATTCAGAGTTTCTTTGCCCTTTTTGGTATTATCTTCCACGAATCTCGATAGCATGCTCTTAAGACCTTTAATCATCTTTTGCTGCTCTCGAATCATCTTTTCTTGAGCTTCAAATCTCTGATTGATATCGTCAGTCTTATCCGCCATATACGATGCTGACTTCTGCAGTCGAGACGATGTAGAGGATGGAGGCGAGGCTATAGCGGAATTATCGCTGTCCTCGTCGTAAGAACCCCCTGCGAGCTTCTTATAATTTCGGGGCGGAACGGCTCCTGATCTTAGTCGAGTAATACGATGAAGTTCATCATCGCTCGATTCTGAATCATCATCCGTCTCTGCAATTTTCTTCCCTTTTCCTACCATGTTGGAAGTTACAGCTCTCCCTTGTTTCAGGGGAGTGGTTCTTGTCTTCTTAGCAGGATTCTGGTTTGACTCATTTAATCGGTCGAACACAGATATCCTGTTCTTGCTGCAGCCACAGTTATTCATCACGGCTGATACTGCTGTCATAAGTTGCTGGCAATGGCAACTATGTTCAACTTGAAGTTGGTCTATGCCTCTCTTCTTAGAGAGATGCTCCCTGAGGTCAGTGCCTCTAGCCATGAAATCAAGAGGTCCATTCAACTCTTGAGAGTGTTTAGGAATCCACTGAAGCTTCTTTGATTGATCAACTCTGACTCTGGGGTCAAACCGATCCTCGCGTGGCTTAGGAATAGCCTCGCGTGTCATATTGCGGGCCTGAAGAATAGCTCCGCGCTTATCCATACTAGCCTCGCGTTTCTCGCTGGCTTGGTGTGTCCTTGGAAGTTTAGCTTCTGGAATAATAGCCCCGCGTGAAGGGAAGTTCTTGCACGCTGGCTTATCTTTGCGATTAATGCAGATCATAGCTTCGCGCTTAGCGCGGTTTTTACGACTGACAACTATCTGCCAATCATCTTCCCGTTCCTTGTGGGTGTCAGAAGTCTTGCGTTTATTGCAAGTATCACTGGCTTTGCGTCTCTCGCTAGGCACAGTAATAGCCCCGCGTGGAGAATCACACGCTGGCTTTGAATAATTTTTATACTCGCGTAACTCGCGAGTGTTGGGTATTCTGCGACTAGCGCAACCCTTACTGGCTTCGCGTCTCTCGCTAGGCACAGTAATAGCCTCGCGTGGAGAATCACACGCTGGCTTTGAATAATTTTTATACTCGCGTAACTCGCGAGTGTTGGGTAGTCTGCGACTAGCGCAACCCTTACTGGCTTCGCGTCTCTCACTAGGCACAGTAATAGCCTCGCGTGGAGAATCACACGCTGGCTTTGAATAATTTTTATACTCGCGTAACTCGCGAGTGTTGGGTATTCTGCGACTAGCGCAACCCTTACTGGCTTCGCGTCTCTCGCTAGGCACAGTAATAGCCTCGCGTGGAGAATCACACGCTGGCTTTGAATAATTTTTATACTCGCGTAACTCGCGAGTGTTGGGTATCTTGCGTAACTCGCCAATATTACCAGTCTCGCGTGGAAAATCACAAGCTGGCTTTTCCTTGCTTTTAAGGCAAGTTGTATCTTCGCGTTTAACGCGGTAGAGATTGGTCTCGCGGGTAGCGCGAGCCAATTTGCGAGGGACCATAGCCTCGCGTCCTCTAGAGTTAGCTCCGGGTCCAAGGAGGGCTTTGAGGGCTCTACGCCTCGCTCTCCGGTTCCTGTTCCGGAGTTGGGTCCTGGTCAGTCCAGTTCCCACGTCTTCTTCGGCAATCGGAAGCTCTTCCTCGACTAGGATTTCTTGTGTGGACTCCGGCGCTATAACCGTAGTCTCCAAGGATCCCCGTCTCTCGGTGGATACCTTTCTACCCGTCACTCAGGTATTGGAGTACATACGGCGATAGTGCCGTGTCTCATCCAAGTCACCTGATCCGGAGGAGAACTCCTCGTACTTCTGCTGGTCGATTTCAACGACCAGCGTGTCTACTTCGGATCCGATCAAATCAACGTCCGATTGCGCCACAATCTCTTCATCAGTGAAAGAGATGGCTCCCACTGTGGTCGCCAGTTTGTTCGTCGCAAAAGTTTCTTCGCTTCCTCCCATTGAATTAACTTAAATTACAATGAAAGTGAACAAGAGATAAAAAAGAACAAACGAGAGGATTTTATATTTCAATCTCTCTCTTTTACAATAGTTTGTGGGATCTGTGGCGATGGGATTTGTCAAGCAGTTCCTTTGGACGATCGGTACGTTGAAATCTTCTCTCTTGAAGATATCGGCCGAATATAGACGATCTTCTCTGGTTTTGATTTGTTCAAGGCTCTCTCGCGTAACTCGAACTTCTCAAGAACTCCAGAAAGAAGATGGTGACTTTCTCTGATCTTCACGAACTCAAGGCTCTGTGCGTAACTTGAATTCTCCAAGATTTCAGAAGATGATCAGTAAAGGCTTCAAGGCTCTCTCGCGTACTTGAATTGCCAAAGGATCGATAGGAGACTTCCGATGCCAAAAAGAAGACCCTTTTAGGGTTTTACCAGGAAGGTATTTATAACCCCAGATTAATGCAAGAGTTTCTATCTAAATAGAACTCGCATTCATCAAGAATTCCAATCAAATATCTTAGTTTTGATGGAATTCTGATTAGACTTGATTCGGGTATTTGGATAAGCCCAAAATTATAATCTCAATCAATTTGAGATTCTGGTTATCTGCTTACGCGGAGCTTTAATCGCATCAAAACGCGACGCCAAATAACCAAAACGCGGAGCTAACGCGGAGCTATTGATCATCTCCGCGTTTTACTCAAACGCGAGGCTAATACAAGCCAAACTGCGGAATCAACGCGGAGCTATTAAACATCTCCGCGTTTTATTCAAACGCAGGGTTAATATAACCAAACGCGGGGCTATTGAATTAGCTCCGCGTTCTGTTGTGGAAAATCCTTTTTACTTAGAAATTTTCACTGCCAACAAATCCAACCGGGGATGGGAACTAAATCCAAATATAAGATAGCTTTCTAATTTAACATTCCCCTTTAAATTGGAGTGTAAATATCAATTATACATAACTTATTACAAAAATTACATAGTAATAGCTCCCTCTTCAATAGTATAAATTAACTTGAAGTGGATGAGCAATAAAAATAACAACAACAAATATAGCAGTAATAGTAGCAGTAATAAACGAATCACTTGAACCATCAGAGTACACCTATATTCGAGAAGCAGTAGTAACAGCAGCAGCAGCAAATAAACTATTTTCTTAAAAGCAATAGTAGACAGCAGAGAAACTTCTTTTGTATAAGCAATAATATGCAGCAGATAAATTTCTTTTTTAGAAACAATAGTATACAGCAGATAAATTTCTTTCTTAGAAATAATAGTATACAGCAAATAAAATTCTTTTTTATAAGCAGTAGTATGCAGCAGATAAACTTTTTTCTTAGAAACAGTAGTAGGCAATAATAAATTCTTTCTTAGAAAAAATAGTAGGCAATATATAGAATTTTTTCTTAGAAGAAGTAAGTAGGCAAGATATAAACTTCTTTATTAGAAGCAGTAGTAGGCAGAAAATAAACTTTTTTCTTAGAAATAGTAGTAGGTAGTATATAAATTTTTTTTATTAGAAACAATAGTAAGGCAGTAGATAAACTACTTTCTAAGAAGAAGTAGTAGGCGGAAAATAAACTAATTTCTTAGAAACATAGTATACAACAGATAAATTTCTTTTTTAAAAGCAGTAGTAGACAACAGATAAACTTTTTTCATAGAAATAGTAGTATGCAACAGACAAACTTTTTTCTTAGAAATAGTAGTATGCAACAGATAAATTTCTTTTTTAAAAATAGTAGTAGACAGTAGATAAAATTCTTTTTTAAAAGTCGTGTAGGCAGCAGATAAATTTTTTTCATAGAAGCAGTAAGTAGATAGCAGATAAACTCTTTTCTTAAAAGCAGTAAGTAGGCAGCTGATAAACTTTTTTTTAAGCAGTAATGGTCAAGACTTTTGTAGAATGGTCAATACTTCTATTAATTTGGTTTCAGAATGCTAGATCTGACTGGGAAAGATTAATCGTTGCATCCAATTTTGTTGTCTCTTGTGGGTTCAACTCCTTGTGAGAGCTTTATAAGTTGATGGGAGGAAGCTCTCTTGTCGTCAGCCATGGAAGAAAACTTTGATAATGAATTAGAGAGCTATGAAAGCCATTATTGTCGACCTCTGAGGGTACTGGTGATGATGATGAGTGAATATCAACTCTTGTCTTAGGACGGATTTTCTGACAAACTTATTGTTGGATTCTCTGAAAGAATTATCATAGGTTTTCTGATTCTTAATTGTTTTCTATATATTTTTTTAAAGGGAATATAGAACTCAACAAATTAAGGTTATGGGAGGCAAAGTACTTCCATGTTGGTGGCCTTATGGGTTTTTGTTTTCCAAGTTTAGCTTGCTTTGCAATTATCAGTCATTGCATTTTAGGACCTTCCTAGATGGGTTCTCTTCAGAGTTTGGCTTGAGCATTAGTTGTGGAAACCTAGGGCTCGTGAAGGCTTCAAGTGTTTTACTTGAGTGCCAATAATATTTAGTGTAAAGGCCGCTAGTTTGGATGCTCAACTTTTGTATGCATTGCTTCAAATTAGTGAGAATTGTGAACATCGGGAGAAAGTCTTCATTCGAGTAGAAGAGTCTCCATTAGAATAATTGAACATATTTTTAAATTATAATAAACAAATATTGTAATTATTCTTAAATGAATAGAATGTTGATATTTACTTGACCATTGTCTTTTTTGTTCAATTTGATGTTTGCTTTTGATGAGTTGTTAAGCGATACAATAACAACTCATCTGTGGATTAGCTAAGTACTCTTATGGGCTCGAAGCTAAATACTACTTTGTCTAATCTATACTAAACTTAATATTTAGAATTTAACAAAGACTTTTAAGTATAGAAAAGGAGAAAATTTGTTAGCAAAAAATACTCATTCACATAATCAAAATAGTTACCTGACTTAATTGAGTAGTGTTGTGTTGATTTTAAGGAAGTCTTTTGTTTGGACCTATAAGGTCATCCGCATTGCTAGTCGCCTTGATAGTGTCGCTTGATACTCGTTAATTTCAAGGTGATGGACTCTCTAATGCACCTGAGAGGTTGCGAATTGGTACATATAATGCACTATGGGTGTGACGTCTTTTATTTCCCAACCATTAGAGTTTCTGTTTCCCGCTAAAAGTGATAGAGAAATGGTTTCACCGTAATGCTAGGTAAGCAAGTCAATTTGTCGTGACCATCATAGCGCTATGCAGTAGAGCCCAATAATGACAAAGTCCATGTAGAAATTATGTTATTGTCGGGACGAATACCATTATGGCAAAAACTCCCTAGTATTATCTACATGGAAGAAAGATTTCATATCGCCAGACAAAAGTTGTCGAACTCTGCCTAAGTAGGTAGAGTTAGCCTGACAGGTACCATTAGTGTGAAAATGCCTGATCCTACTAGCGAGCACATAGATTGCTTGGGCGAGTATTATTAAGGCATAACTGCGGAGTACTGCATGCAAGGGCATGAATTATCTAGGCAAGTATTATTAGGGCTTAATTGTCTAGTACTGCCACCAAAAGCATGGATAGCCTGGGCAAGTTTACGACATAATTGCCGAGTACTATCAGTAAGAGCATGGACGGTCTGGGTGAGTACCATTAGGGCATAATTGTTGAGTACCGCCAGCAAGGGCATGGATTGCCTTCTCGAGTCCCATTAGGGCAAAACTACTTAGTACTGCTAGTGAGAGTATAGGGTCTTATTATTTCATATTGTAGGCCCAATACATTAGTAAATTTACACACTATATGGGGTGTATTGCCATATGCAGAATATAGCCAACTGCTAAAACTAATGTTTGATAAATATACTTATTATATATTGTTGTTGAAGCTTTGACATGGAGTAATATCCAAAGTTGGGCTTATTGTAGCTGACTTTATGAAAGTTGACTAGGGAATCTGATTGCTTAGGACATGTTATTAGTTAATATACCACAAATGTGCATTCGTTATTGGGGAGATCATTTAAGTTGTTGTTCGTATATTTTGCTGGTGCGTCAATGCTCTATAGGAGGAATTTCTTTAAATGCTATTGCCGAATGAGCTTCTCAATGTCCCTTTGGAGTTGGATGCATTCATCGATCATATGGTTGTTCTCTTTGTGGTACTCGCAGAATCATTGTGCTTCCTTTTCTGATAGGCATCCTGAAAGGGCATGGGTTCTATGGGAGGTAGACTTCCTTATGGATCTGATTGAAAACTTGCATTCATGAAGAGTTGAGAGGAGTGAACTTGCTTTCTAAAGGTTGTCATCCTGATGCCTCTTTCGTCAACTCTATCTTTTTCTTGTCTCTTCCCGTATCAGTTAGAGAGTGTTTTTTATTCTGATAGAGTTGCGGCCTTTGAAGATCTTCTCAAACTCTTTTTGAGCAACGTATTTGTTAATACCTCAAGAAACTCATCCGAAATGATTGGTGTTCTAATAGATTCTGAGGTGAGTGTAGAGAATACCATTAACTAATGCTACCAACACAATATTAGGTGAATAGTTCGATATCTAGAGTCTTAGTTCTTGAATTGCTTCAAGAAGGCTCTGAGGGACTCGTCATGCTTTTGCTTGATATTGAGGAGGAATGTCTTGGCCCTCTTGGTATTCTTGCTTATTGAGAGCTACTAAATAAATGCTTGTCATAGTTGATCGAATTCTTAGAATGAGCCAGGGGGAGGTTATGAAACCAAACATGTGCCCATCTCTTGAGAGTTATGATGGGAGCATAACAAATAATCTCATCTATCGCTCCTTGTAGACGTATGGAAACTTGATAATTGGCAATATGTTCGAGAGAATAAGTGAAACCATCATGTTTTTTTGCCTAAATTGGACAGTTTGAATTTAAACTCCTTATGGAGGATTGTCTTACAAAGAGGCTAGTAGTAGTTGAAAGCTTATAACCATAAGAGGTCTTGGTGTTCGTCAACGAGGAGAATGCTTTAGTGTGAAATTTGGCATGTTTTTGCTTGTTTTGAAGGGACCAAGAGGCCAGGGGTTGATCTTGGCATCCTCCAAGCATCATTTTAATACCTACATCTCACAGTGATTGATCTCGAGTGATTCAGATTTCCTAAAGAGCTTACACAAACAAAGATATCTTATCTACCAAGACTTAGAGTCGAGCTTGACTGAATAGGGTATCTAGATTTGTTCCTAGTACAACGTTTGTCATTCATGCTGATTTCTCTGTAGGGGAATTATTTTTCTAGAGATTGTATTTGCCATACACTGTGTTCTTTTCCCACTAACGACGCTAATTTTTTTATCGTCAATTTTGGTTAGCTAATATCACCGAGTCAAATTTAATTATCAAATGGAGATTGAACTTAAAATTGGGTCCTAAGTTAGGTCAGCTTTATAGGCTAACTTAGACAACTTATCCACCAAAACTTGGAGTTAAGCCTGATTGACCAGGGTATCTGGATTTGTTTCCAATACAATGCTCATCATTTGGGCCGACTTCTCCTGAGGAGAGATATTTTTTCTAAAGCCTGTATTTGCCATAGACTGTATTCTTTTCCCACTAATGACTCCAATTTTTTATTTTAAATTTTGGTCTCATAATGTCACCGAGTCAAATTCAATTATCAAACAAAGATCGAGTTTAGAATTGGGTTTTCAGTTTGGTCATTTTCGTAAGTAATTTCTAACCTGAAGTAATCACATGGAAGTTGTTAGATAATAAAGAAAAAGAGCACAAGTGAGAGCATGCACATAGATATAATGAAATTTAGGTAAGAAAGGATCTTAGGCCTATAGCCTTAGAGGAAGATAGTCTTTCCGGCATATGCTTTATAGTATAATCGAGGGGACAGTATCTCAATCTCTTTAACTCTCTTGATTACAGGAGTACACAGAGAAGAAAGATGAATATTATGAAGATTTTTGTCCTATGTGGATGATTAAGATGTCGAAGAGAGCTCCTCCTTCCTCATAGAGAAGGGTGTATCTATAGCGTTGTTGGTAGAGTCGCAGTTAAGTACAATACTACTATTAAAAGGATTCATTTTGTAGAAGAAGGTTAACTTACTGTAGCCTAAATTAGTTTGTTTTCTATAGTGAGATCATATTTGGAGAAGGATCTTAGAGTCTTCTAGGTCATTGTAAATATCTTTGCTTAAGGAGCCTTTTTTTTGTGTGGGTCTGGACTGATAACCAACACTTTTATAACTAGTTCAACCTTTTACAAAAAAAAAAAAATCTTAAAAATTTATATCTTCAAGTAATTTTTTTTTTTGAAATAAGAAAAGAAAACAACAACGAAACTCCTAAAATCAACTTATAGTGTAGAATAAACCCAAAAATACTATAAATAAAAAGAAAATCTTTTAAGAGAAAGTGAAAAATCAAAAAATAATGGAATATCCTAAAAAGAGAACTAAAATGACTAGTCTCCCTCCCAAACCTATACACATGCATGTCCCCGTATTACAAAATCAGTGATGGCAAACAAATTATCATTGACCTCTGTCGGATTGCATCTGGAAACTTGAAAACTTGGTCCTTCGCTATCCATGCTATTTGAAATGCTTGCATACTTTTTACAAACCCTTCCAAATTATATCTACATAGGCACGAGTGTCATCAGGTTGATCTTGGTCAATAAAGGTATTATCCTCCTCCTCCTATGTAATATCATTACATACATATATTTGCCAATTATCTCAGGTGTCCACTTATGTGGGACCAATGTATTATATGATAGCAACGACTACTTGACACCTATGCATACATGAGCGTCCGCATAGTAGATACCTAAAAAAAAAAGGGGAAAATTCCCGCAGGTGGGCCCCACAGGAATTCCTCCCGCGGGTGCCCACCTACGGGAGAAATCCCACGGGACACCCGCGGGAATTCCTCCTGCAGGTGCGATCCCGCGGGAGGGCTTCTGCTGGTGCCACCCGCGGGAGCGATCCCGCAAGTTGGCACCTGCAGGAGCGCTTCCGCAGGTGCCAACCCGCGGGTTGTTTTCTGCCTGTTTCCGTTATTTATTTTGCTGATAGCTCGTGATCTGATTTTTCAGGGAGGATTCGAGCCGATTTCGAGCTTTTTCAGTCTATAAATGACAGGAGTTGACTCCAGCAGCACATTATTAAAGGAGATTTCACGTCAACATCAACAAGATATAAAGCAAGCATCTTCTCTTTATGTCAACATCAATAGTGACATAAAGATGGCATCTTCTTTAAGTCACACTCAGAAAGTGACATAAAGAAAGAATCTCCCTTTAAGTCACATCACAACAGTGACATGTACAATAATGCAACAATAATTCAGCCGAAGTCAAATCATAAGGGAATATCAGTCGGCTGAGGATTATTATAGTGTAGAATAAACCCAAAAATACTATAAATAAAAAGAAAATCTTTTAAGAGGAAGTGAAAAAATCTAAAAATAATGGAATATCCTAAAAAGAGAACTAAAATGACTAGTCTCCCTCCCAAACCTATACACACGCATGGCCCCATATTACAAAATCAGTGATGGCAAACAAATTATCATTGACCTCTGTCAGATTGCATCTGGAAACTTGTAAACTTGGTCCTTCGCTATCCATGCTATTTGAAATGCTTGCATACTTTTTACAAACCCTTCCAAATTATATCTACATAGGCACGAGTGTCATCAAGTTGATATTGGTCAATAAAGGCATTATCCTCCTCCTCCTACGTAATATCAATACATACATATATTTGCCAATTATCTCAGGTGTCCACTTATGTGGGACCAATGTATTATATGATAGCCAAGACTACTTGACACCTATGCATACATGAGCGTCCGCATTGTAGATACCTAAAAAAAAAGGGGAAAATTCCCGCAGGTGGGCCCCGCAGGAATTCCTCCCGCGGGTGCCCACTTGCGAGAGAAATCCCACGGGACACCCGCGGGAATTCCTCCTGCGGGTGCGATCCCGCGGGAGGGCTCCTGCTGGTGCCACCCGCGGGAGTGATCCCGCAAGTTGGCACCCGCGGGAGCGCTTTCGCTGGTGCCAACCCGCGGGTTGTTTTTCTCATGTTTCTGTTATTTATTTTGCTAATATCTCGTGATCCGATTTTTCAGGGAGGATTCGAGCTGGATTTCGAACTTCCTCAGTCTATAAATGACAAGAGTTGACTCCAGCAGCACATTATTAAAGGAGATTCCACATCAACATTAACAAGACATAAAGCAAGTATCTTCTCTTTATGTCAACATCAATAGTGACATAAAGATGGCATCTTCTTTAAGTCACACTCAGAAAGTGACATAAAGAAGGAATCTCCCTTTAAGTCACATCACAACAGTGACATGTACAATAATGCAACAATAATTCAGCTGAAGTCAAATCATAAGGGAATCTCAGTCGGCTGAGGATTATTATAGTGTAGAATAAACCCAAGAATACTATAAATAAAAAGAAAATCTTTTAAGAGAAAGTGAAAAATCTTAAAATAATGGAATATCCTAAAAAGAGAACTAAAATGACTAGTCTCCCTCCCAAACCTATACACATGCATGTCCCCATATTACAAAATCAGTGATGGCAAACAAATTATCATTGACCTCTGTCGGATTGCATTTGGAAACTTGTAAACTTGGTCCTTCGCTATCCATGCTATTTGAAATGCTTGCATACTTTTTACAAACCCTTCCAAATTATATCTACATAGGCACGAGTGTCATCAGGTTGATCTTGGTCAATAAAGGCATTATCCTCCTCCTCCTCCTATGTAATATCAATACATACATATATTTGCCAATTATCTCAGGTGTCCACTTATGTGGGACCAATGTATTATATGATAGCCAAGACTACTTGACACCTATGCATACATGAGCGTCCGAATTGTAGATACCTAAAAAAAAAGGGGGAAAATTCCCGCAGGTGGGCCCCGCAGAAATTCCTCCCGCGGGTGCCCACCTGCGGGAGAAATCCCACGGGACACCCGCGGGAATTCCTCCTGTGGGTGCGATCCCGCGGGAGGGCTCCTGCTGGTGCCACCCGCGGGAGCGATCCCGCAAGTTGGCACCCGCGGGAGCGCTTCCGCAGGTGCCAACTCACTGGTTGTTTTCTGCCTGTTTCCGTTATTTATTTTGCTGATATCTCGTGATCTGATTTTTCAAGGAGGATTCGAGCTGGATTTCGAACTTCCTCAATCTATAAATGACAGGAGTTGGCTCCAGAAAAGGACTTTGGGACGATTTGGAGCGAGCTCGTAAAATTCAGGAGCGGAGCAGAGCCATCCCCTTCCCAGTTAGACGGTCAACGGAGTGCATTAGCGAGACTCCATCGCCACCCAAACCCACATCAAAAAGGAAATCAATCAATATTCTAGTTCTTGTAATTCCTCAATATTTGTAAATCTCAATTTTCTCGGTGTAATCAAATAATTTTATAATAGAAGGAAAGATTCAATTTTTGAGCAAATAAGAACTGGCGACCACAGTGGGAGCCCCTCTGTTTATCACAGAGAACTTGGTGGCGCAGTCGACTGGGTGCGAATCGGCTCAATGGTTGAGAAGCTAGTCGTGGAGGTTGACCAGCAAAAATACGAGGAGTTCCTATCATCATCGGATTCGGAGCCCAGGCGTCATCACCGGGCGACGATTAAACAAGGCGAGGTGTCATCACCCGCCAAAATTGAAAAGGCGGTATCGCCATTCAATACTTACGAGGCGTCATCGCCCGTTGAAACTGACAAGACATCATCGTCTGTCAAGAACACGGCGTTATCGCCCGTTCCAAAGTCAAGCCAAAAGTCAAACCAGAACTTAACCAGCTCCCAAGAGAGAAATCTAAGGCGTAAAACTCAACGAGCACGCCTCAATCATATACGAAGGGTTGCAGAAGACTCCGGGACAGTAAAAACTCTCGGAGCAAACCCACAGATGCAGCCACGGGTTGTATCCCGCGGAAGCAACCCCACGGGTGCAAACCCGCCGCTTGCAACCGCAGGTGGCATCCCGCAGCTTGCAACCGCGAGTGCCAACCCGCGGCTTGCAACCGCGGGTGCCACCCGCGGCTTGCAACCGCGGGTGCAAACCCACGGATGCAACCGCCGGAACAAACCCACGGGTGCAAACCCGCAGTTGCAACTGCGGGTTGCATCCCGCAGATGCAACCGCTGGTTGCACCCCGTAGATTCCACTTCACGGAAGTAACGATGGGTTACGTTCAAGGAACACAACTCTCATGTCTCTTTGAGCATGCCTATGGTGAGCACGCAACATACAACAAATATTTTAATCTCTCTATTAGAGGCGCGCGGGGCCCACACAACTACTCAGGCCAATGTGCACTCCAGAAGAATCTGCAGAAGGGTTGGAGAACAATTTGATGCTGGAAAAGAGCTTAGCCCTGAAATATTGCAAACTCTTCAGTATTATGAACCGAATTTGCGACGCAAGAGGCGTCAAGATGTAAATAGAGATGAGAAGGTACCTCAAGATTTGAGAGAGTACCTCAATTGGAAGAAAAATTTCTAACAAAAAATTTCTCACTGCCAATACGAACAGCTGATCTCAACTGTTCTATCAAACTGCAAATGCAACTCGAAACGGTCCGTTTTTTTAGCAGATCACTGAACCCAAAAGAATACGGACATAAAGAAATACGGACAGTGAAAAAGGTGTGCTCTGGAACTGATCTGCCTGCCGCCTCATCACATATGGTTAATAAAGGCAAAAAGGTAGTCGGAAACAACCCTTCAGATAATAAAATCACTCCAGGATTAAAAGGAGTTTTTATCGAACCAGAGAGCATTCGTTTAGAAGAAGTCTCTAGAAGGCTTGAGAGACAAGAAAAATGTCTCAAACAGCAAGAGGAGACCATAGAAGAAATGAAACAATTTTTAATTGAGTTGTTAGCTCAAACTAGAAAGAACCAATCCTCGTCGTCCATTTCTGATCGGTAGGAAGGAAAACGATCTATCCAAATAAATGAAGAGCGAGGACGAGAATGAAGAAATTCCTCCTCATTCAAGAAAGGAATAGAAAGTGAAGGTTATCATCAACCCTCATGTAGAAAAAATAAAGAAGATGGAGAACCAACTACAATTTCTCCTTCATCGCAAAAACTGCAAAACGTGGGGGTAGTCCGTCCCTATCCCATAGAATGGAGACCGTACCTTATCATGCAAAATATAAACCGTTGAACCTTCAGTCATTCGACGATAAAGGTTCGCCGCAACAGCACATATTCTACTTTCTATCGCAGACAGGACACCTCATGGGGAATGATCCGACTATGACTAAGATATTTGCGAACACTTTACGGGGGCCCGCATTTACCTAGTTCATGCAGCTACCCCAGGGAATGATTAAATCATGGGCTGATGTAGAACGTGAGGTCTTAGCCCAATTCTTTGAAGATGATACTGAAGTCTCTTTACTATCCTTGTTTGCGGCAAAGTAAGAGGAAGGCGAGACGGTCAAAGCTTATATCGAGCGATTCTGAGAACTTTCTGTTTGATGCCCACATGGCATGACGCAGGACACTCTGGTGGAAACTTGCAGGCACAATTTGTTAACCGACGTTCTAGATAAGATGGGCTCGGTTGAAGCCAAATCATAGAAATATCTGCTTAAGCAGGGTGAACAGGCCGAAGATATACTTCGATGTCTCGAACATCAGCAGTCTACAACCGGAGGCAGTACAAATGAATCTCCATTCCAATTTTCGCGTTCCAAAGGGAAAGATATAATGGCAATGGCGGTAGAAAGCACACCGAAACAGAAAGTATGGACAACTATAAGCAACACAGTAAAGTCACCCAGACTTCAAAAGCAGTATTCGTTTAAAGATGAGCATACTGCTACTATATTCAATCTGCTCAGCAAACACAAGATGTTTAAGTTGCCGGAGAGTAAGAGGCCTGAAGAGGTTGGGAAGACTAACGATCCGAATTACTGCCTGTACCACCGGATTATAGGTCACCCTACAAAGAGTTATTTTATTCTAAAAGACAAAATTTAAGCGTTGATTGACGCTGGAGCAGTTTAGCTCAAAGCTGAACAAAAAAAGAGTTAGAGCTAACTCGGACATATTTAATATGGGTGGTCTAAAGGTACCACTTGGGCTCATAACAATTCCAAAGACGAGCTCAAGGCGGTTAATTTAAACCCCCATAACCTGCAAAAAAAAGGGGGTTAACCCCTTTTGGCCACAAAGAAGCAGGGGGTGAGGGTGAAAAAAAAAATGAACTGCCCAACGTCATCAAGGCAAAGAGAAGAGAACCAGTTTCTCACCAACCCCATCATACTGGAAGTAAAAAAGTATGAATTGACCAACGCCGACTAGGCAATGGAAAGAGAACCAGTTTCTCGCCAACCCCATCATGCTGGAGGTAAAAAGTATGAACTGCCCAACGCCGACTAGGCAATGGGAAGAGAACCAGCTTCTTACCAACCCCATCATGCTGGGGGTAAAAAGTATGAACCGCCCAACGCCGGCTAGGCAATGAGAAGAGAACCAGTTTCTCGCCAACCCCATCATGCTGGGGGTAAAAAGTATGAACTGCCCAATGCCGACTAGGCAATGGGAAGAGAATAAATTTCTCGCCAACCCCATCATGCTGGAGGTAAAAAGTATGAACCGTCCAACGCCATCAAGGTAAAGGGAAGAGAACCAGTTTCTCGCCAACTCCTTCATGCTGGGGGTAAAAATATGAATTGCCAAACGCTGCTAAGGCAAAGGGAAGAGAAAAAATTTGGCATTTAAGCCTAAACAAAATTCTCGACAACTCACCATGCTGAGGGGAAGAGTATGGCTAGCCCAACTCAAACGGTAGTTGGTAAAGGCTAATCAAATCCATTGATAGCTGGGGGTTTGCTAAAAATCCCATGATAAATCTGTCACAACAGTATCCTTATTCGAATATAAGATACATCTTTGCCCAATGCCGCTAAGGCAAAGGGAAAAGGAAAAGTTTGGCATTTAAGTCCAAACAAAATTCTCGACAACGCACCATGCTGAGGGGAAGAGCATGGCTAGTCCAACTCAAATGGTAGTTGGTAAAGGCTAATCAAATCCGTTGATAATTGGGGGTTTGCTAAAAATCCTAATCAAATAAATCTCTTGTCACGTTAAGATTTTACCTCTGACAACTAAATTTTTCTCATCATTTTTTTCTCCAGCAGAGCAAGTGACACTCCAAAATATTTGTCAAGTTAAAATCATATCTCTGATATTATAATTCAAAATCAAATGAGATAAAATCCGATTAAATCTCCTGTCACGTTAAGGTTTTACCTCTGACAGAAAAGAAAACTCACACTTCACCAAGTCCAATATTACAGCTTCTGATAAATTTGTTTTTGATATCGTTAAGTTAAAAATTACCTCTGACGAAAATCATCTCCCTATCAAGTTAACAGTTATCTCTGATAGTCTGATTCCAAGGCTAAATACATTAACCGTCACCTCTGTTTAGTCAGCTTATTCATATCACGACTAGATTCTCTCAATAGGTTGAGCTCCGAGACATGTTTAATATCACCACTGTCTTTCTGTAATCCGTCATACTAGATGTCACCGAACGGTTAGGATTCTAATGAGCACGTTAACATGATATCTCTGCTTGACCTCAAATAAGCATGTTAATATCATACCTCTGCTTGGCACACAATGAGTACGTCAACATCATACATCTACTTGTCATCTAATGAGCACGTTAAAATCATACCTCTGTTTATTATCGAATAAGCATATTAACGCCATATCTCCTCCCATATTTCATGAAATATGTTAACAATTATCTCTGTCTACCAAATCCTTTACGCGTCCGATAGCCAAAATTAAAGAATCCAAAGTGTTTCGAAATTCAGTACGGCTAAGTATAGAACTTCGAAAACTTTGGAGGGGGTTATGTAGATACCTAAAAAAAAGGAGAAAAATTCCCACTGGTGGGCCCCATAGGAATTCCTCCCACGGGTGCACACCTGCGGGAGGAATCCCTACGGGGCCCACCTGCGGGGGAAATCCCGAGGGACACCCGCAGGAATTCCTCCCGCGGGAGGGCTCCCGCAGGTGCCACCCGCGGAAGCGATCTCGCAAGTTGGCACCCACGGGAGCGCTTCCGCATGTACCAACCCGCGGGTTGTTTTCCGCCTGTTTTCATTATTTATTTTGCTGATATCTCGTGATCTGATTTTTCAGGGAGGATTCGAGCCGGATTTCGAGCTTTCTCAGTCTATAAATGACAGGAGTTGACTCCAGAAAAAGGACTTTGGGATGATTTGGAGCGAGCTCGTGAAATTGAGGAGCGGAGCAGAGCCATCCCCTTCCCAGTCAGACGGTCAACGGAGTGCATTAGCGAGGCTCCACCGCCACCCGAACCCATATCAAAAAGGGAGTCAATCAATATTCCTTTTGTTGTAATTCCTCAATATTTGTAAATCTTAATTTTCTCGTTGTAATCAAATAAGTTTACAATGGAATGAAAGCTTCAATTTTTTAGCAAACACGCATATGCTTCATACTTAGACTCAGAAAGTAACATGCAACAAAAATATATTATGAGACACAATAATGGTAAAATAGGCCTAGAGCATAATTTCATATCAATAATAGTACTAAATAATCTCCTACACATGCATAAAGTATCATCACTTGTCATTGTTTAGAGTACAACATGCATGGATGGTATGTAGAATGAAAAAGTGTTTGGAACACTACTAATATGTTATGGCGCAACCAAAATGACATTGCATCAATATTGTGGTAAACAATGATGCCTTTATTTCACCATAACGAGGAATTGTGCAATTGGGATCCATCATCATGATGTATTCTTGAATTGCCATTGGATCTTGATTCCCTTGGCCAATAGGTATCTCGATGCTTTCCAAAATGGTTTTTGCATGAATGAAAGGTCCTGAGCCCTCAAATGCAACATTAACATAGTACTCTTTAAACTTGTCTCCTCTTTAGAAAAGCTATTATTAAATTCTTGAACAAAGACTAGCATATAATAGGTATCAGAACTATAAATAAGGTATCCCTCCCTGTAATAGCAATAATCCCCATAAAATTCGAAAACCTCTCAAAAACCTCTCTGAAATTTTTTTCTGCAAATATAGTAGCCATAGCAGAAGTAAGTCAAGATTTAAACTAGAAAAGAGGAAAGAGGAGTGGAAAACTCGCAATCCCTGAAGATTTTGGAAGGAGAATCCCTTGCGAGTTTCTGGGTGGGTAACGGTTGAATTTACTGTCTGATAAAGGATCTAAAAAGGTAGGTGGTTGGTGTGGCTCTGGTGGCGGCACTTGGGGTGCTTATGTTGCTGGAGGCTGTGGATCTAAAGAAAGAGGCCGGGATGTGGTAGGGAGGGAAAGGGAGGAACAGGATCTAAAGGATTAATAAAAAATTTGAAAAATTGTAGAAAACTCATAAAAAAATTGAGTACAAAAACATTCCTAGACATTCCTAAAAATTCAAAATTAATATACAAAATGTTGAGATATAATTGAGATATTATCATAATGCGAAAATGTTTTTAGGTACTTTCCTATTAGATATTGAGATATTTTCCTAAATTAGGATAGTTGACAAATCTTTAATTTGACTAATTTAAGATAGTTGACAAATCTCTGATTTTATGTAATTAGTATCAATTACAGATTCTATAATTATTCTTTTGATTGCCTCCTTCACCTATAAAAGGATAGCTCATTGTACAGTTCAATGGCAAGAAAATATACAGAAATTTCTTCATTCCGCTTTCGCTCTATTTTCTTCAACACAAAAATCACCAAAAATTAGAAAAATTATATTAAACATTTTTGTATTATGTAAATAAAGTATCTACATATTTAAAAAAACAATTTTGCAAGAGATAGATCAGGAGGGAAACTTAAACATGAATTTTTCAATTACCAAATACAAAACAAAAGTATGTACACTATTTTACAAGTAATGTTACGAATCATGCGAATCGTGAAAAACTCACTATCACATCGAACTTACCCAAGTAATGCATGGAAAGCAGTTACGACCTCTCAATCGCTTCTTACTTTTGTAGTGTGTGTATTTTAATAGTAGAACTAATGTATTAATGTGTCTCATCTAACCCGTAATAGATATAAAATTCTGTTTAAACCTCTTATGTCGTCCTTTCTTTTTACCTCTCTACATGAATATTTTAACAATTGGGTTAAACAAATTATCAAAAAATTTAGCCAACTATTATTACTAGAAATATCAAGCATGTATGTGAAACTATCATGAGAATTTAATGACTCATCAGTATTTTGTGGATCTTGTAGCTCAAATTGTGATGGTTTGTCTAACTCTCAAAGTAACAGAGCTCATTAGTAAATTGATCATTGAAGCTCTAGTCACTAATATCAATTGACACTCCTACATAAGTGTAACCATAACTACAAGAAAATTAGTTTTTAGTGACGATATCTTAGTGACAAGTATTAAAATTGTCACTGAAATTGATTATTTGTGACAAAAATTATATGTTGTCACAAATATTATGTTTTTAGTGACGGAGATAAATAATTGTCACAAAAACATAATTTTTTGTGACAACCAATAAAAGACTGTCACAAAAACATAGTTTTTAGTGATGAGAACAAAATATCGCCACTAAAATATAATGTTTTATTGACGATGACTAAAACTTGTCACTAAAAAATAGTTTTCAATGACGCTAACTAAAACTTGTTACTAAAACTTAAATATTTCAGTAACAACAAAGGAAAATTGTTACTACAATTAATTTTCAGTAACGAATGCTACAAATCGTCACTGAAAAGTAAATTTTTTTGTGACAATTAATAAAATTGTGACTGAAACTGAGTTTTCTGTAACAGAAACTTTAAGTCGTCACTAAAATATAAATATCTTTTGTGACAATGAGATAACGCATCACTAAAACTGAATATTCAGTGAAAAAAAATATAGTTCGTTACTAAAACATAATTTTTCCTGTGACAAATTGAATAATTATCACTAAAACGAAGTGTTCAGTGAAGAAAACTAAATATCGTCACTAAAACATAAATTATTTTTGTGACAAATTACAAACTTGTCACTAAAACTAATTGTTCAGTGATGAAAACTAAATATTGTCATTAAAGTTTAAATTGTTTTAGTAGCAAGTAATAAACTAGTCACTAAAATTGAGTTTTCAGTGACGAAAATTAAATATTGTTACTAAAACACAAAATTTTGAGTTACATCGAAAAAAATTTGCAACTCAAACATGAAAATCAATTACAACTATTTTTAATGGTCACAAACATTTTTTTTTGTGAGAAATTATAAGTTACAATTTTTTTTATTTTAAAATACTTCTATAAAATTATCAACTTATAACAACCATGAAACTTTAATTAATTAATTATTTTTTTACATCTAATCTCGATCGTCTATCCATATCTTATGATACAATAACTCCTTGAACTATTACAAAAATAATACAAATAGAATTACAATATTTAACCTAATATATATATATATATATATATATATATATATATATATATATATATATATATATATATATATATATATATATATATATATATATATATATATATATACATAACCTAATTTTATCTCAACCGTCTATCCAAATACTATATGATAAAATAACTCTTCAATCTATTGTAATTGGAATACAAATAGAATTATAATTCTTAACCTAATCTATTTATTTAACCTAAACCCTATCTTAGCCGTCTATCCAGATTCTATGATAAAATAAACCCTCAATCTAATTATATTTATAATACAAATAGGGTTTAGGTTAAATAAATAGATAAGGTTAAGAATTCTAATTATAATACAAATCTTCTTATTAATAATATATAAAACCTAACTCCCACGATTCGGCCGCTAATCTATCCTGTAAGCCCCTGTTCGGCCCCTCTCCCAGAGCGCTACAGTACTCGCCTGCTGGCTCGCGTTCGCCCCCCGTTTGGCCCCTCTCCCAGAGCGCTACAGTACTCGCCCGCGTTCGCCCCCCCTCGCCCGCGTTCGCCCCCACTCGCTCGTGTTCGCCCGCGTTCGCCCGCGCTCGCCGGCGTTCGCCCGCGCTCGCCCGCGCTCGTCCGCTCACCGGAGATCAACAGCAGATCAACATCACTTCGCCCGGATCGCAGACACCCGCTAGCCTGCACGGCACTCCCTCCTCCCTCTATCCGATCCGCAAGCAACTGCTGATCTGCAAGCACACGAGCGCACCCACTCTTCGAAGCAGCACACGAGAGCCCGCTGATCTGCATCCAATTCGCTCCCGCGCGCCCTCTCCGAAGCAGCACACGATCTCCCTCACGAAGAGCAGTGTCCTCTCTCTCCCTCATATCTGCAAGGAACAGCGCCCACACCCCCTCGATCCGCAAGGAGCAACTATCTAGGTTCGGCCGCTCTCCAACAGATTTCCGAGGAATCGCTAGGTATAAAGTCACATGAATTTTTTTTTGTGTTAATGTTAACTCAAATTCACAAGCTGATGGTTTTTGAACTCAAAGGATTAAGAATATCTAGACATCCAGTTTACATTATTTAGTTTATCCAACTCACAATCACAATTTTCAGTTTACATTATTTAGTTTATCCAACTTTAGCTCTATAATATTTATAATCAAACAATCAATTAATATTAAGAGTTTGAAAACCCAGCAACTTTCTAATATGTGGTATGTTGAAAATTAAGTTTTTCTTGTCAAGAATCCAAACACAGGCTAGATATTTTCCCTACTAAATTTTTATTTATATTTAAAACTCCACTATAGTTCTTTTGCTGTGTTGGGTTTAACGACTACAAGGAGATTAGTAAGTAATAGGGGACTTTTCTGAGTTCATCACTTCTCAATAGTTATTCGTAGATACAACAAGATAAATAGTTATAATTAAAAAAAATAATGGGATAAATGGTAGAAAATCAAAATTAAACTAATTTAAAAACAAAACAATAAACCTTGTCATTTTCATTACATTTCTACTATTTTTGTTTCCAAGACATACGGTATGGCGATAAAAATATCCAATTAAATCATTTTTAATTAGCAAAGCAGTGGGCTAGGATCTCCAATGTTATACTAGTAAGAAAATTAATGAAATAAATTATATAGAGTTTACATATACTAGTCCCTCACTAAGGAGTAGATAGAAATACATATAGAAAATAACAAAAGTTAAAACAAACAAAAACAACTAGTATCATCCAATACAATGAAAGATCAACACCTGCACTTACTCGTTGCCACCTCAACACGAATCATACTCTATCTCTTGGTTGTGTTGTAGCATTCTCCATATATGGGCATACTCCATATATGGGCATAGCTATATATATAATTACTATGTAATGCTTGTAGAAGGAATAGTGAATATCTTGAGCACTAATGATATAGAAAATAAATGTTAGATTAGATACAGATAATAATGAATTAAATAAAAAGACATTCTGAATACCTTAACACTAATGATGAAATTACATCAGATAACAGCATGTAGAGAGAAGAACAAAATCAAGTATAAGGAATGTTTTTTTTAATCTTAGGATTTATTTTTAATATTGTGAAAGCATTGAACATAAGTAATCGCTTATTGGAAAGATATCGTATTATTAAGTTAAAAGTAATAAAAAAAGAATTAATTTTCTCAGCTGCACCGCTATCGGACTGGTGCATAAGCGGTGCACTAAATTGATTACAAATTACAACAAACCACCATGGATAACTTTAAAATTTTATATTATGTTTTAGTAGTTTGTTTTATTACTCTCATAAAAGTTTCACAGTAATTTGATGATATTTTGACTGACAAGTAGATATATTTCTCAGTTGTATCCATATCTGTCCAGAGTTTGAATTGTGCACTTTATTAAGTAGAAATTATACCAAATCAAGCTGAATCACATTGAAATTTAATATCCTATTTTAGAATTATATTTTTAAACTCTCATAAAAATTTCACATTAATTGGCTGCGATTATGATCTTAAACTAAATATTTTCTCAGCTGCACCGGTATCGGACTGGTGCATAAGCTGTGCACTAAATTGATTACAAATTATAACAAACCACCATGGATAGCTTTAAAATTTTATATTATGTTTTAGGAGTTTGTTTTATTACTCTCATAAAATTTTCACAGTAATTTGATGATATTTTGATTGACAAGTAGATATATTTCTCAGTTGTATCCATATCTGTCCGGAGTTTGAATTGTTCACTTTATTAAGTAGAAAATATACCAAATCAACCTGAATCACATTGAAATTTAATATCCTATTTTAGGATTATGTTTTTAAACTCTCATAAAAATTTCACATTAATTGGCTGTGATTATGACCTTAAACTAAATATTTTCTCAGCTGTACCGGTATCAGACTGGTGCATAAGCCGTGCACTAAATTGATTACAAATTATAACAAACCACCATGGATAACTTTAAAATTTTATATTCTGTTTTAGGAGTTTGTTTTATTACTCTCATAAAAATTTCACAGTAATTTGATGATACTTTGACTGACAAGTAGATATATATCTCAGTTGTATCCATATCTGTCCGGAGTTTGAATTGTGCACTTTATTAAGTAGGAATTGTACCAAATCAACCTGAATCACATTAAAATTTAATATTCTATTTTAGGATTATGTTTTTAAACTCTTATAAAAATTTCACATTAATTGGTTGTGATTATGACCTCAAACTAAATATTTTCTCAGCTGCACCGGTATCGGACTGGTGCATAAGCGGTGCACTAAATTGATTACAAATTATAACAAACCACCATGGATAGCTTTAAAATTTTATATTTTGTTTTAGGAGTTTGTTTTCATACTCTCACAAAAATTTCATAATAATTTGATGATATTTTGACTGACAAGTAGATATATTTCTCAGTTGTATCCATATATGTCCGGAGTTTGAATTGTGCACTTTATTAAGTAGGAAGTATACCAAATCAATCTGAATCACATTAAAATTTTATATCCTATTTTAGAATTATAATTTTAAACTCTCATAAAAATTTCACATTAATTCGTTAAGATTTTGCCTCCTAACTTGAATTTGTATTATGTTTTTAGAGTTTGTTTTGACCATTGTTATTAATGCCTTTAGTTATTATTATTTAATTACAGGAAAAACTACATGAGCTTGTCGTGAAACAAACACAAGATGATGAACTTCAGATGTCTGGTGATGACATGTTGCTTCATATGCTTGGTGAGAAATCAGGATATTTTCAAGAAAAAGGAGCAGGGAAAAAGCCTCCAAGTAAAAGACCTCGGCAGGATGTTCAGGAGCAAGTAGAGAAAGCTATAAGTGATGCTAGAGAGACAATGATGGTTGAAGTGGCTCAAAAAATTAGAGAAGAAGTTCAGATGGAGTCAGATGAGAAATTAAAGAAACAGCTAGCTGAGTCGGATGAGAAATTAAAGACACAGCTAGATGAGTCAGATAAGAAGTTGAAGACAAAGCTACAAGAGGTACGAGCTGAAATTAGAGCTGAGATGCAAGCTGAGTTCGAGTCCATGTTTCAAGAGAGAATAGCTTCTTTTTTTGGTTCAGTATCACAATCAAAAAATTGATTTTTATGTGTTTATATGGATTTAATACTTTGCTTTGAACAAAAACAAGTTACAATTTGTGCAAGACTGGATCGTTTTTCTTACGAATATTTTAGCATGTTTATGTGATGAATTTTATTTTTCTATTATACATCATTGATATATATATCAGCTAATTATAAAACATCTCCTGTGAATATGGTGTTTGAAAATATGAATGATTGTATATGAATAACTGTATATATTGTATTTGTAACAGATATTTGTATTAGTTATTTGAAGATGCAGTAACAATATCGTCACTGATAAATTTATTTGTGACAATTGATAGTGTCACTGAAGCGTCGTAATAGTGATGATATAATAACTTTTTAGTGACAACTATTGTTGTCACCAATACGAATTAGTGAAGATATTAGTTGTCACAAAAAAAATATTATAGTTACAATTTAGTTAGTGTTCTGTGACAAGTCATCGATGTCACTGAAAACTAAGTCGTCACTGAAGAGTCGTAATAGTGACGATATAATAACTTTTTAGTGACAACTATTGTTGTCACCAATACGTATTAGTGATGATATTAGTTGTCACAAAAAAAAGGTTATAGTGACAATCTAATTAGTATTTTGTGACAAGTCATCGATGTCACTGAAAACTAAGTCGTCACTGAAATGTCGTAATAGTGACGATATAATAACTTTTTAGTGACAACTATTGTTGTCACCAATACAAATTAGTGACGATATTAGTTGTCACAAAAAAAAAAAACTTATAGTGACAATCTAGTTAATGTTTTGTGACAAGTCATAGTTGTCACTGAAAACTATTTTCAGTGACGGACACTAAAAGTCGTCACAAAAACCTTCAGTGATGGCCACATAAGCGACGACACTTAGTCGTTACTGAACTCGTCACTGAATATTTTCAGTGATAATTTGAAGACATCCAGTGACAATTTTTGTTGTCACAAAAAATCCATGTTCTTGTAGTGATAGGACGTTAGAGTGCAACAACTCATCAAAAAAACATGAGTTCATCTTCGAAGATCAACATAACAATAGGTTCAATATAAGTAATTGAATTGTACTCATGGTTAGTACATGCCCTTGAACTATATTAATATCTATCTGTAAGCTGTTAGTTACTTATCCATGATGAAGATGTTCAATTCCATTATCATATTTCCAAAGGAAAACTTCATATGGTTACTCCTACAGTCAATTAAGGCTTAGAAGTCGCAAGGAATGGGCTATCTAAAATAATAGAGATTTGAATTCATATAGTAATAGCTAGTTCTGTTTCAAAAATAATAAAGACAATTGGAAATATAAACTTTCTGGCCTTAATGATACGTTCTCAACCACACAAAACGATCTCTTGACCGAATAATCAGTAAGCTATAATGTGACCTTGGTCGAATGCAGCTTACCTTACCACAGATGTTGATACATAAAGTAGGAAAACAAATCGACATTCATCTCTAAATCAAGTAACGCCTTGTCTAACTTAGTGTTTTAGTGGTGCATGAAATAGTCTGAGAACTTGGATCTTTGTACCCGATAGATAAGGAGTTAGATAAATTTTGAGATATGCTGGTAGCAAGAAAGACTTTATTGGAACATTTCTGACACATTTCTTGGTGAACAAGTTTTTGAGAAACTTACCATATGATAGAACCCATGTGTCAAGAATAGGGATATTTATCTTCACATCCTGAAATGTCTCTAGAATTTTCTCCTCTTATGGTGCAGACTTTTTGAGCTGATTTGGATATGGAGCTACATGCTTACGAACAGGTTCATGAGATAAGATAGAAGACAACATAGGAGGTGATGAAAATGAAGAAATAGCGGGGGAAGACTATGATAAAGATATAGCCTGTGAAATAGTTGGAGAGAAATCAGCAAGTATGGTTACATAGTTGTCCACTTGCTTACCAAATCTAAGTGTATGTATGGCATTGCATTGGTAGACTTGCAACGGAACAAAACTAAGATAAGATAGAATTGGGGATCATCAAAAGTTGGCTTGGAAAGGTATCCAGCCCCCACTCACTCATCTGAGTAGCCAACTACCAACTGTCCAATTAGTAGCTCTATGCTCTTGACAAATTGTTGACATACCATCATTAGTTGGTATATCCTTTGTATGAAACATTGGACCTTTCTTCATTTTGAAACTATTGAACCTTTCTTCATTTTGAACGAAGACTTTCATGTGGTTTTGCATGTTGGTATCTATCTTGGTAGCGGCATTCGGAAGATTCTCCATATTTTTCTCAAGTGAAGTAAGTCACTTATCATGATCATTGTTAAACCCTTGCTTTGGATAGGAAGGATTGACTTAAGGAGTTTAAGCTGGTTGTATCCAATATTGATGGTCTTTGGGTGTCACCTATATTAGGCCTTGGAAATTGATTGTTGGCTGGAGGGTTCATCTAAGAATTAGTATCCTGCTCTTAGTTCCATGAGAAGTTGGCATAATTTCTCCAACAAAGATTGTATATCGGAGCGTGAAAAATTGTTCGTAGTCTTGAATACATGGAATTTAATTGATGAGGCATAGGACAAATGGGATTAGCTGCAAAAGGCACTCATTCATGATTGGAGAAACTACAAATAAAGCAGCCGAAAGTTTGCAATTGATTTACTGGCTAACTCACTAGAGGTGCTAAGAACTTCTAACATCTCTATTCTACACGTAAACAACCTTCACTATATCTACTATGGAGCTGTCCATGTATGGTGCCAAACTCATGTATAGAAATTACAACACTAGACTATTTAGAGGGATCCTCCCACTATATAATCTTTCAAGAGAGGTCCTCTAAGAACTTCCATACTTCTTCCTTATTTTTCCTCATAAACTCTCCCGACATATAGACCCAAGATGAGTTTTGTACACGATCAGAAACAACTAGCACTTTTCTATTGCGTTGTGGGCGTAGAGCTAAGAGATCATTGAATCATTTCAAGTACTTCCATCAAAAGTTCTCTAGCCATTTGATGGAATTGATTAATATGTTACAAGTTTCTGCTTTTTTATGGGAATGATAGTACTTTTTGAGAAATACGGTAATAAATTCATCACAAGAACCGAGTTAGTAGGTATACTACTTAACTACTCTTGACATTATTTTTTATCACAAAAGGGAAGAAATGTAGCTTAATTGCATCCTTGGACAAACATTGCAGTTTTATCATTAGACACACTTCCTGAAACTCACAGATAAAAAGATATGTATCTTCTGAATCGGAACCAGTGAATCTAGAGAGCATACTAATGTACTATTGTTTGAGCTCGTAACTGTTACCTGCAACTACTAGCAACTTGATGCAAGATGATATAAATATGCATTAGGTAACAACGATCCTGAAGGATCGGGATTGGTGGATCAGTTTTCTCACTCATGATAAAATTTAATCTCTCTAGGCAATTAGATCTATCACAGGGCCATACTAATATAAATAAGTGGAGATGCTGAAAAAAGATGATGGTGAATGGATGTCTTATACTCACACTCTAGTAGATGGAATAATCGGTTCTATAGAGATGAGAGAAAAAGGTGGAAGAAAGGCCTAGAAGTTGGACTCTTGAGTTTTGACCACTGACTTTTGTTGCATCTTAAATCTTCTTGAACTCTTAGATCTTTTATTTGTTGGGTTTGTGTCTCGCATCCGTTGAGTATCCAGATATGATCAAGAATCACAAGGAGTCTCAGTTGGATTTGGGTTAGAAGACCAGAGTTCTAATTGGATTAGAACACCAATTAGATGGTGATAGTGCTATTCTAATGGGATTAGGATAGGAATACTATATATATCTCTTGTATGTAATACGAGAGAGTAGAGCAATTGGAGAGCAATTGGTTGAGAGATATGATTCTATTATTATGAGAGATGCGAGAGGTAGAGAGATACTTGGATCTCTTCTTATAACCTTTTCTCATAATGGATATTTCTCTCGTTGTTCCCATGGACGTAGGTCGAATTTGGTCGGCCGAACCACGTTAATTCTTGTGTTCTTCTTGTGTTGTATTGTTTTCTTTATCTCTACGATCTCGATGGGGATTCGATCCCCAACAAATGGTATCAGAGCTCTGGTTCGGGTCAGATTTCACTCAGATCGGTGTTGATTTTGAGTGGGAGTTATGGCGGAAGATAGGAAGGGAAAAATTGAAAAATTTGATGGGACAGATTTCCAATGGTGGAAGTTGCAGATGGAAAATTATTTATATCAAAAGAATTTACATCAACCACTGATTGGAGAAAAGCCAGAAAAGATAACTGATGAGGAGTGGGCATTATTGGACAGGAGGGCTTTGGCGCAAATTCGATTGTGCCTGACAAAGCAGGTTGTGTTCAACGTCTCCAAGGAGAAGACTACTTTAGATTTGATGTCAGCGTTGGCTAAATTTTATGAGAAGCCGTCTGCTTCAAATAGATTGTTTCTAATGAAAAAATTGTTCAACTTGAGAATGCCTTCTGATAGTTCAGTTGTTAATCATTTGAACGAATTTAACACATTATGGGCACAACTTGAATCCTTAGATTTTGTCTTTGTTGATGACATTAAAACTTTGATGTTTATGTGTTCGTTACCGGATAGTTTGAGTAATGTTGTTATGGCCATCAGCAATTATTCCAATACTGCTCTTAAATTTAATGATGTTGTGAGTACAATCATGAATGATGAATTGATGAAAAAGAGCATGGATGAGAGCACAGTTTCTACAAGTACTACTCTGTCGGTTGATAATGACAGAAGGAAGGAAAGGGGTAGAAGTTTAAGCAGAGAGTCGAAGTAAAGAGGGAGATCAAAATCTAAGGGGAAGTTCAAGAAAAAGTTAGTGTGTTGGAAATGTAAAACAGAGGGTCATATGATGAAGGATTGTCCAAATAAAGACAAGGAAAGAGCAAATGTGGTTAATCCAAGTAAAGAGTATGATGACTTGTGTTTGTCTGCTCATACAGAATCGAGGTCAGATCTATGGTTTGTGGATTCAGGGGCTTCATTCCATTGCACTGCTCGCAGAGAATGGTTTGAGAATTATGTCCAAGGTGATTTTGGGCATGTGACTGTTGGTAATGGGCAGGAATGCAAGATTGTCGGTAAAGGGACAATTCAGTTGAAGTTGCACAATGGTGGAAAATTGCTTTTACAAGAGGTCAGGCACATACCGGATTTGAAGAAGAATTTGATATCTGTTAGCAAGCTGGATGGCGAAGGTTATCAAATCTCATTTGAGAAGAAACAGTGGAAGATCAGTAAAGAAGCAATGGTAGTGGTCAAGGGTGAGAGAGTGGGAACTCTATATTTACTCTCAAGCTCGGTGGATCACGTTGTTTCTTTGGCCACCGTAAAGAATGAGAAGGCTACCTTATGGCATCAGAGGCTCGGTCACTTGAGCGAAAGCGGCATGAGGGTATTGCAATCCAGAGGTATGTTGACAGATATGAAAGATACTAATTTTGATTTCTGTGAGAACTGTGTGTTTGGAAAGCAGAAAAGAGTTAGCTTTATGAAGGATGGCAAGGAGAAGAAAACCGAGAGATTGGAGTTGGTGCATACAGATGTATGGGGGCCTTCTTCGGCGAAGTCTCTGGGAGGTAATTCTTATTTTGTCACTTTCATAGATGATGCAAGCAGGATAAACTTCATCTTAAGTGGGAGCAAGCTATGCGTGATGAGATGTCTTTTTTGGAGGAGAATCACACATGGGAATTGGTGAAGCGACCGGAAAAGATGAAAGTATTGCATAATAAGTGGGTATACATGGTAAAACATGAGGCAGGAGGGACACAAAGATTCAAGACTAGACTTGTGGTGAAGGGCTACGGTCAAAGAAAATGTATTGACTTCAATGAAATATTTGCACTATTATCAAGATGACTTCTATCAGAGCAATACTAAGTATTGTGGCTGTGAAAGGATTATATTTAGAGCAGCTCGATGTGAAGACTGCTTTCCTTCATGGTGATTTGGAGGAGGAAATATATATGGAACAGCCGGAGGGATATGAAGTTAAAGGAAAGGAGAATTGGGTATGTCTACTGAAAAGGAGCTTGTATGGGTTGAAAATGGTACTTGAAGCTCAACAAGTTTATATTGGATTCAGGTTTTGCCAGAAGCAATTCAGATCATTGTGTTTATCTACAAAAGTTTAAGGATGGTAACTTTATTATACTTACTTTGTATGTAGATGATATACTTGTGGCAGGTACATGCATGAAGAAAATTAATGATCTGAAGAGAAAGTTGGCAGGGAGATTCTCTATGAAGGACATGGGTAAGGCTAAATAACTTCTTGGGATGCAAATTACCCGAGATAAGAAAAACAAGAAATTGTGGTTATCTCAGGAGGGGTACATCAAGAAGGTGTTGGAAAGATTCAACATGGAGAATGCAAAACCGGTAACTACAACTCTTGGTGGTCACTTTAAACTGTCAAAAGAGAAAGGTGCTAAGACAGATGAGGAGACGAGACACATGGAGAATGTGCCTTATTCATCAGCTGTTGGTAGTCTCATGTATGCAATGGTGAGTACAAGACTAGATATTGCACATGCAGTGGAAGTAGTTAGTAGATTCATGAAGAACCCCGGGAAGGAACATTGGCAAGCGTTGAAGTGGATTTTCAGGTATTTGAAAGATATTTCAAAGTATTGTTTATGTTTTGGGGGTGATAACATTGATGTGCAAGGTTTTGTGGATTCGGATCACGCGGGTGATAGAGACAATGGCAGGAGCACCACAGGTTATGTCTTTACTGTAGGAGGGACAGCGGTAAGCTGGGTTTCAAGATTACAATCAATTGTTGTTTTATCTTCGACAGAAGCTGAGTATGTTGCAACTGCAGAAGCAAGTAAGGAGTTTATTTGGTTGCAGCGATTGATGAGTGAGTTGGGTTTTGATGGAGTGGATTGCAGGTTATTCAGTGACAGTCAGAGTGCAATTCATCTTGCTAAGAACTCGGCGTATCATTCACGGACTAAACATATTCACTTGAGATATCACTTCATTAGATCCTTGTTGAAAGATGGTCAATTGAAGTTGGAGAAGATTGAGGGCAGCAAGATTCCTACAGATATGTTGACAAAGCCGGTTGATGGGAAAAAGTTGAGCTATTGCTCAACTTTGGTGCATTTGTGTTGAATGCTGAAATTGAGACTTTAAACGATCGAGGTAAAAACTTTGGACACTGGGATTATCATGTATAGATATTACATTTTTTGCAATAGCTCTCCAAGTGGGAGATTGTTGCTAATGGAGCCCATTGCCGTAGCGGGTTTCGGTCAACCGAAACGGGTCCAAAACCGGCCCAAGCCCGTTATGATATGATATATATATGGGGTGTGATGCTAGGTTTTCGGATGAGCCGAAATAAAAAAATATTGGCCGAGGTTTTCTATTTAATTGTGGCTATTTATTTGCGGCCTGAAGCAACCAAAGAATTAATGGTTTTGTGCGGCTGAAGCAATCAAGAAACTTGTGTGGCTGCTGCTATTTTATTTCGGCCAAAGGGAGAAAATTATTTGGGGCAGCTGCTTCTAATTTCGGCCGAAAGCATTGAAGAAAAGAAAAGAAGGCGGGGTTTTTTTTCGGCGTTTTTCTTCGGCGGTCGAAGCAAAAAGGTAAATCACTGCAACAAGAGGTTAGAGTTTTGATCTCAAAATCTTGTGTGATTTCTTTGTGATTTTTCTTGTGGTTGAGAACTAGAAAGTTGTAATTCTCTTTTGATATAGTGGAAGTTTTTCGATCGGTCCCCGTGGACGTAGGCATATTGCCGAACCACGTTAAATCTGTGTGTTCTCTGTCTCTGCTATTTTTCTCTTCGTTAACTATTTGATTCCGCTGGTTGTTGCATTAGTATTATTCCGCTATCTTTTGCCAACAAATGGTATCCGAGCCGGAGTTATAGATCCGGAATCGAGATTGCAAGATGGTGGATCTGATGTCGAGTCGACAAGGAGGTTGGCGGAGGCATCAAGGAAAAATACAATAAGAAGAAGAAGAGAAGAAAAAAAAGCCAGATACAACCGGTCATGTGCACAACTGGTGACTCTAGCAATGTGCACCAAAAGGAGTGGCTGATAACTAAGATGGATTCTGAGGCACAGATCGACGGTTATGGTTAATCAAAGCGTGGATCGAAGAATCGGTGTCCAATTAAGGTGATCTAGGAGTCGAATCCTACGTTTTTAGCATTCTGGACACAGTGGCAGATGCAGATTGGGCAAAATCTACTGTTTGGAGCAGATTATGTACAGATCGGCAGTGATCGATGATGTTCAAGGTATCGATATTGGTCGATCATGATTGGTTGATTGTATAATGATGAAGTATGGCGTGGTACTTCATGGTGATGGATACAATTACTTCGTGACATGTTGAATCGCATGGTAATGTATAATCATCTATGTCTCTAGATTGGTCATAGTTTTTGGATCAAGATGGAGTACGGTATATCGATCACTTTTGTGTGGTACACAACATAATAAGTGATTGTGAGTACTTGGAGGTCCAGATGTTTTGACCGAGGTGGAGTACGGTGTAGCGATTATGAGCGCTTGGTGAAGAGCGTTGTGTAGTAATCGTGAGTGTTCAAGAGAGTATGGTTTAGTGATCATGAGTGCTCGGAGGAGAGCATGGTTTAGTGATCATGAATACTCAAGTATAGAGGCGGTGATGATTATACAATTTGTTCCCAGTCGGTGGAGCATGGTGATCGTGCGGTGGATGTCTGCGAAGTGGATGACGAGAACAACAGAGTTTCTCCAAGATGCATGGCTCATCGGATACGAGCCAAGGTGGAAATTATTGGGTTTGTGTCTCGCATCCGTTGAGTATTCAGATATGATCAAGAATCACAAGGAGTCTCAGTTGGATTTGGATTAGAAGACCAGAGTTCTAATTGGATTGGAACACCAATTAGATGGTGATAGTGCTATTCTAATGGGATTAGGATAGGAATACTATATATATCTCTTATATGTAATACGAGAGAGTAGAGCAATTGGAGAGCAATTGGTTGAGAGATATGATTCTATTATTATGAGAGATGCGAGAGGTAGAGAGATACTTGGATCTCTTCTTGTAACCTTTTCTCATAATGGATATTTCTCTCGTTGTTCCCGTGGACGTAGGTCGAACTTGGTCGGCCGAACCACGTTAATTCTTGTGTTCTTCTTGTATTGTATTATTTTCTTTATCTCTACGATCTCAATGGGGATTCGATCCCCAACATTATTCAGCTTAACTGCACATACAATACATGCACACAATTAACCCGAAAAATACAAGAACAACAAAAAAAAACTCCATACTGCTAACAACAGCACTAAAAACTTGATATAACAAATCTACTACTAGTGCACATTTGTTGTGGTAATAATAAGTCATCCCACAGGGATTTTAAGTATTTTGCATTTTCTTACTTAATCCAATAAAACCGAAATTAATAAAAATATCGTTTCAAGAGAAAGATGAGATTTTCTAATTAATCTATGGAAAATGATATTTAGGATTGTGAATTCACTGAGTATGAGATAAAATTAAGATGAATTTTTCTCTTTTGCATATTCCAATTAGCATACTGTCAAGTTATGTAATTAGAATATATCTAGCACTCTACATTAATTAATACCACATCAAAGTATAAACTGTCAAAAGTAATCCAGGCTAAGCATAATCTATCAATGAGATTTAACTAATCAAATTGAGAGTTAATTTTTATAATAATTTCTTAAAAGAAATCTAATTTCAGCTCTAAATTTTAACACTTAGACTATCAAATTATCCCAAACTAGCTGGTTATTAAGTATAATCTATTAAAAATAGTTTTTAATTTATGAACCTATTCTTTTCATCCAATCAATCTAGTATTCATAAATATGCAAGCACTTCATCTAGAGAGAATCATATCAAACTAAACATATCTATATAAATAGTTTCATTTAACCCTAGGCACTAAATAAACTTAGCTTGACATATTAGGATTGAGAATAACTAATTCATTATAAAATAAGAGCATCTAAACTTACAGGAACTATATAAAAATACTAATTTGCAATGAAGAGGCTTCAGAAAAAATTGGAGGCCAACAACAGCTTGAAGATGTCGGCCTTTGAAATCCTTGATGCAATCTCCACGAGTAATTCTATTTATCTAAAAAGCGTATACTGTTTTACAAAAAATACATCTCATATTTATTGTATAGATTCTCTAATACAGATCCAACAAGCATAGAGGGATCCTAAATTTACTTAACCTCCTCTAAAAAAAGACGCTTGCTGACTAATCGTGTTGATTGCTAGGAAGCAACATTGAGCGCAAGGTAGAGATGGTCCACGATACTGAAAAGAATTCAAACTCAATTCAGAATTAGCCCGCAAAAATTGGTCTCTAGTTGGCCAACTTTGATCGCTACTTAATGATATTTACCACAGTGTTTTAAATACCGACCGGTATACTGATATACCAGTCGGTATATCGGAAAATATAAAGAAGCGAGACGGTAAGGTGAATGTTTTACCGTTTCTCATTTTGGACCCATATGGACCGATATATCGGCCACGTGGTGATATATCGACCGGTAACGAGATAAAAAATATCGGCTTGTATTACTCAATATTGGTTTCGATGGGAATGGATTTTGGTTGCGGGTTAAACCCGTTAAAAATTCGACCCGTTAGGAAATAAAACCCAGGTCGGGAGGGATGAAAAAATTCGCTAAACACTCGATCATTCTCTCTCGCTCTCTTTTCTCTTCCTCGCAAAATCGAGGAAACGAGCGAACCCTAACCCTAGATTCCCAAATCGATCGATTCGCCCTCTCTTTCTCCCACTCCCCGAAACTCTCTCTCCCACTCTCCGACTCTCTTTCTCTCTCTCCCTATAAAAGATCGGGAAGAAAAGATCGAGCGATCGAGCCCAACCCTAGCCAATCACTGACTCTTCTCGCCGTGAACAATCGATCCCTATCCGATGAGTCACCAGCTCTTCTCCCACCCTCCGATCCTCAAACAGGAGCTCGCCGGCCGTCCGATTTCAACAGGAGCTTCGTCGGCCAATTTCTCCACCAACTTTCACTTTCGCCAATCGATTCGACCCACTAGTAAGTACTTTTTTTGTTAATTTCATGTTAATTTTAATTAGAGTTACAATTTTCTTCAATTTATCTTATAAATGTAATAGTTAACTAAAGTTAATTGCGTTTTGTGTTGAAATTTTTAATTTATTTTTTGCAATTTCTACTGAATCATGGACTTCGGCCACTGATTCATTGAATCAGTGGATCGAACGGTGATTCAGTGAACTGAATCAGTGTTCGACCCACTGATTCAAAGGATCAGTGGGCAAACAGTGAAATTTATTGGGATTTTGATGTGAAATTAATGAGTATATTGGGATTTTAAAGTGAATTTGATTGAGATTTGAGAATTTGTTGAGTAATGAGTAATTAGAGTGTTGAAATAATATGTAGTAAATTTTTTTTACTGAATAATATGCAGGACATTTTAATTGTAGGATTTGTTGAAGTAATATGTAGTTTAAATTTTTTATTAATTGAGAAGTAGGACATTTGAAGGTGAAGTAGTCCAACGAAACTTCATCATTATTTTTCTTAATTTTATGATTATCCATCACTTTGTGCATGTGCGGACGTTCTAAATGGTATCTATAAATTCGTAACTTTAATGTAAATAAGCCAAAATAAATATCATAAACTTTATTTATTTGTTTTAATATGTTATATATAGCTATTTATATGATTATTCTTTATGAAATCAATATAACACTCCAGTATTTAGGGTCATATCGCGAAATCTCATCCGGTATTCGGTATATAATTTGGCTGACCGATAAGTCACTGGTATCCGATATTTAGAACACTCACCAAGTGGAGGTAAAACCATTGTGTTAGCCTCTGGGGTTTCTGATGCTTGATCTACGGTCACTTGATATTCTCATGGTCTGGTCTAATATTCAGTTTGATATGCTAGATCTGATTGACTGCTGAATCTTCTCATTTTGGCCCTTTTCGGAACTCAATTTGTGACTCTTTTCACTGATTGAGATATTCTTTGCTGTAAGTACACCTAAAACCTGCAAAACAACTAAAAATAGCCAGCAACATTATTTATGTATAAAAAATAGTTAAAATATGAGGTCAAAACATCCAAAATATGATATTCATCATGACCACATCGGTGACTGTGGCTTAGGCCTACAGCAGCACAACTTGACCATCTAAATTGAATTTTTGACAAAATATGAGTATTTGAGTTGGTTTCAAATTGTTATTTAAACATTGGTATAAATTTGGATACATGGAATTTTATTAAAGAGTTGGATTTTACTTTGAATGGAGATTACATTATACATAACAATTGAAGATTTAGAGTGAGCATTTCTATAGAATTGAAGAAGATTTGGAGTTTGAAGAGAAAGATATTTCTTCAACTTTTACTATTTATGATTTGTGGAGATCAACACCAATCAAAATCTATGTTCTATAAACAAGAACATATGCTACTTATTTGAGAAAATCTAACTTGTTTACTCCTTTGTAATTTCACAATTTTATCAATTTGTAGATCTAAATTGTGAGTGGTAAGTTGTCATCAAGTTTTGAGATAGTTATAGCGTAAAACTTTTCCTTTAGCTATATATCTAGCAGAAAAATTAGATCTTATACTACTACTATATATTGTAGTCGTGATTGTCTAGCAGCTGTTAGTCAAATTTCTATAATTAACTTGAAGTCATAGTGCAGTTTCTTCCAAGATTTTTTCTTTTCTTTTCTTTTCTTTTTTTTCCTTTTGAATTTTTCATATTAAAATTTATGTGTTAATCTGATTGTTAGTTTGAAATTTATTATGTGCTTAATTGATTAATTAATTGTGTTGGTAATTGAAATTTATGTGATTATCCATCAATTTTTCTGCACTTCCGCAGCTTTTTCACACACAACAATCAATAAGACAAGTAACAAATTATCGGCCAGACTCTTTTCCTTGAGGAGAATGATTATAAGACAAGCTTGCCTCCAAAGAAAACAGAAAGCACAAACCAAATGCCTTGTTTTGGTTCATAGAACTCTCTTAATATAGATTTTGATCCAAATTATAAAAGCTCAGTCCATCCTACGCTGGCTCAAACTGATCAAACTAAGCTACACCAGGAACTTGAATAGTAAATGGACGAAGAAGAAAAACTTTCAAATTTGAAGTCTTGGCTTGTTCTTGGCGTCTTCAACCTCACCTTGCATCTTCAGTTCTTTTTTCCCTCATAATCTCATCGATCAAGCAGTTAAGATCGATCCACGATGACCCACCCTCCGCCACAGCACCCTGCACCGACGCTTTCAGCTCTCGCGCCCTCGCTCTCGCTGTTGCCCCGCCGTCTCCGTTCATGAATCCAAAAACCGCCCTGCCGATCACCTCCTTCGGCACCACCACCCTCTCCTCGTCCCTCGTGCTTCTAAGCCCGTCCCAGACTCGCGCCGCGGCCCCTGCCACCTCCACCACCAGACGCTCGTTCATGAACTGCTCGAACACCAGGGGCCAAGTCAGCAGCGCCACCCCCGCCGTCAGCGCCTCCAGCACCGAGTTCCACCCGCACTGCGTCATGAAGGCGCCGACAGCCTTATGTCCCAATATCGCCGTCTGCGGCGCCCATCCCCTCACCAGTATGCCCCTCCCCTCCACCCTCTGCTCCCAACCGTCCGGGACCCACTCCTCGCCGGTTACTTCCCCGTCCTTGCATCCCCTCACCACCCACAGGAAGTTCTGTTGGGACTCCTCCAGCCCCAGGGCGATCTCCTTGAGCTGAGCATCGGTGAAGTTGCACCAGCTCCCGAAACAAACATAAACCACGCTTCCCTCTCTTTTGCCATCCAGCCATCTCAAGCACAGGCTGTTAGCGTCTGCTGCGGCCGCCACTCCTTCACTGCCGGCCTCCGCCGCGAGGCCTACAGGCCCCACGAACCAAGCCTTTTGGCACACCGTCCTCCGGTACTCCTCGCAGTGCTCCGGCTCCAACTCGTAGAACGTGTTGACCACGACCCCGAAGCTCTCCATCTGCGCCTCCTTCATCTTCACCCATGAATCGGTCAGGTGAGTGTGCGTCCTGAGAAACCACGGCAGCTCCGACCTGGGAATTCGAATCTCCTGTCCTGGGAGGTCGGCCACAGTGATAGCTTCAAAGTTATCCTCCATTTCATGCGTCCGGCTGCGGTGGAGCGCGTCCATGATGCGCTGCGGGAAGACTCCAATGATGTGGAAGATGATGTTGGGGATCTTCAGCTCGAGCGTGACGGACGACATCCACCAGAAGGCCACGTCAGTGACGACGGCATCGGGGCGGTGCAAGTGGAGGAGGCGTTTGATGACATCCTTAGAGGCGTCACTGGCCATGCACATCTTGTAGATGTCAGCGTAGGGGATGGAGGAGATGTTCTCTTGGCCCGGGAGGAGGCCAGCCTCGGCCGAGGGGAAGGGGAAGAGGAGGAGGTCGACGTGGCGGCCCGAGGAGGCGACGCGGTCAATGATGGGCCGGAGGAGGGCCACATTGGCCGCAGTGGTGACGAGTGTGGGCTCCACGTCCGGCCGGGCGGCAAAGAGAGAGGCTAGGTTGAGGAAGGGGATCATGTGGCCGGTGGCGTAGAAGGGGATGAAGAAGACTCGGAGCTTAGATGAAGCAGCCATTATGAGAGTTGAGGAAGATTCAAGGAGATTGCTAATGCTTTATTAAGCTCACATACTTATAGTTAGTTGTTAAGATGAGAACCTGATCACGTGGTCAGTATGTACGTTTCAAGTTAATCTCATGATAATTAAATTATGTTACTGCTGCTGCTGCAAGAAAATTGAGGATTAACGTCCATTTAACTAGTCTCTAATGTCAGTATTGAAGTGATCTTATCTAAACTTTCACGCTAATTAATCAGAAAATTAATGAAGTTGACCAAGGTTGTAAATACTATTTTGCAGATGAATATCCATCTTTCACGGAGATATTTTAGCAGTTACCGTAATCGAGGTTCTCAGTGTTGGTTTGTAAATTATCAAGTTGCTAGACATCAGGTGTTGGAACCTGTAAAAATGGAGTTTCCCCATTTCATACGAGACTTATTGCGTAGATCCAACGCCAAATAGTCGAGTAAAGGTACTTCTTGAGATGGAGTTTGCTCACACTACAGGATTCCCTTCCATTTATGAAACTGACACTTTGAAATTGATGAGCTCAACTTGGCATCTATTATTTATTTGATAATTAATTTATATATTATTAGTATGTAGAACAATAAAAATAGTCCGGATCCAAAATCCGAGTTCGGACCAAAATTCGAGTCCGAATACAAGTTCCGATCTAAAATTTGAGTCCGAGTTTGAGTCTGGATCCAAAATTCGAGTCCGAGTCCGATCCAAAATATGAGTACAAATACGAATCCGAATTCAAATAATAATAATAAATAAATAAAATAATTTTAAAAAAAATCAGCCTCACACCCACGCGAGGCTGAGAAACTCTCACGCAAAACGAAAAAAGAAACAAAAATTTAATTTAAAAAAAAGAAAGAAAAAAGAAAAATTTAAGCCAGTCTCACACCCACGCGAGACTGGAAACCATGAAAAAAAAAAAAAACGGGTGAGCCTCGTACCCACGCGAGCTCAGCCTCGCATGGAAGTGAGGCTCATGAGAGCCCCTACAAATTAAACAAAAAAAAAAAATTAAATGGCATGAGCCTCGCACCCACACGAGGCTCAGGCCCATAAAAAGAAGAAAACGAAAAAGAAAAAGAAAAATAAAAAAAATAAAAAAAACAGACTCTCTCTTTATCTATCTTTCTCTCTCTCATTGACCCCGTTCGGTAGCTCGCTCACCTCGTTCGGTCGCCTGATTTTACACAATAAGCTTCCGACTTCATGCACACAACATATTTTTATCTAATCTCCAATTATTTTGCAATTCTAATGCTATCCAAGTTTTAATTAGAATCAAATTAATTTTGGATGAAAAACTTTAAAATTAATTTCAATAGAGTTTGGATAATTATACTATTTTTAATCAAACTCAAATTAATTTTTGGATGAAAATTTTAGATTAATTTTATTAGAGTTTGATAATCATACAAATTTTAATTAAATTCTAATTTGAATTTAATTGATTTTGAATTCAGAAACATGACCCGATTTAATGAATCTGGAGCAAATCGAGATTATAAAGAGTTTCGATTCTATCTATAAAAAAACCAGATCTTGTTCTTATCTATAAAGAAACTTATTCAAAAACCGAATGTCTATAAATACCCCCAAGAGAACTCAAAAAGGACATTTAGCAAATCGATCTATGCGCGAGAGCCTCAAAGCCTTGCAACCAAAAAAGAGAAGATTTTCGGCCAGATCTTTCTCGCTCGAGCTTCCTCCAAGAATTAGAAGAGACGCTCAAGAATTCTCCATCGCCTCCAAACCATCAACGTCAGATCTTCAACGAGAAAGAACCAATTCTCATAACTGCCTCGAATTCCACATCTTCTGTAAAAAGAGAGCGACAATTTATAAGTCCTCTCCGTCTGTTTTTATTTTCTTTTCATTGTAATTCGAAAAAGAGAAATTTTTGATAATCTGTAATTTTTCTCTATCAATGGCAATCGAAAAATCCAACCATGTTTCTACCGATAACAGACTGGCGACCACAGTGGAAGCAATCTCATATACTGAAGAGGAGATGGCGGTCCAATCTGACGTCAACAGAATTAGAGAGACGATGGAGAAATTAGTGATCGAGGTCGAGATCGGCTCAAAATATTCAAAATCACAAAAATATGACCTAATAGTTTTGGATAATAAGGAGGCATTGATCTCTCAACAGCCACTTGGATTTTCAAATTCTGGTCCATCAGAACTAGCTACATATGGCGCCAAAGGAAAATCTATCGCAGTAGAAAAACGGACTCAAATCCGCAACCAGAGTCGAAGGGCGCGTCACATAGCACTCAAAGCTCGTTTTGTATGCCAATCTCAAAATCACCGTGGAATAAGTCAAGAAGGATATCAGGCTCAAAATTAGTTTAGCATGAAGTAAGGAGGATGCCAAGCTCAAAAACAGCCTTGCACCCATCAGCTTGGCGAAGGTCAGCCTTGTATCCATCAGCTTGGCAAAGGCCAGTCTTGTATCCATCAGCTTGGTAAAAACCAGCCTTGTATCAGCTTGGCGAAGGCCAATCTTGCACCTAACAGCTTGGCGAAAACCAGCCTTTCATCTATCAGCCTGGCGAAGGCCAGTCTTGCACCTATCAACTTGTCAAAAGCCAGCCTTACACTCATCAGCCTGGCAAAGGCCACCCTTGCACCCATCAGCTTGGCAAAGAGCAGCCTAGCACCTGTCATCCTGGCAAAAATCAGTCTAGCAACTTTCAGCTTGGCAAAACCCAGCCTAGCACCTCTCATCCTGGCAAAAATCAGCCTAGCAAAACTCAGTCCAGCACCTCTCATCCTGGCAAAAATCAGCCAGCACCTCTCATATTGGCAGAGCTCAGCCTAGCACCTCTTAGCCTGAAAAACCTCAGCCCAGCACCTCTCAACCTAACAAAGCTCAGCGTAGCATATATCAGTCTGGCATGAATAAGACCAGATGCCAGTTTGACTTGAGTAAAGTTAAATACCAATCTGAGTCTAAGCCAGCACACGAGACTAGTTCATGCGAGGCTAGATCAGCACGCCAAGCTACCAGCAAATATGTACAAGACATATCAAAACTAATGATGAACATCGAACCAAACTGGGGGTTGACAAATATAACTTTCATGACTTCTCAGAGATACCTGTCTGGACAAACAGACCTCGCACAAGAAGCTGGTCCCGTCTGCGAAAGATAGTTGTATCAGCACCATATGAAGAAATTCTGGATTTGCAGAGGTATCTCATAAATAAAAGAAGAATGACAAAATCCCATCAATTCTGCTGTTGTGAGGAATTGATCGCGGCAGTTTTGACGCGCTATCGCTGTCAAGCCCCAAGACCATCTTCATTTAACCAGTTGTCAACACCGAAATCTAATATTAAAAAAAGAAGATGGCTGCAAAAACAAAACTTCGACTAAGATGAAGACTTACCTGCTTTCACGTCGAATGTGGTGAATAAAAGCAAGAAACTAGTCGTCAAAAGGTATGCCTCTGATACTGGAACAGAGGAAACATATCATCATCCTGCATCAGGTCAGACGTGACAGCTCCCCGCAGTTACGAAAGATTGGCAGGGGATTCTGATGAAGAATATGAAGAGTTTAGTGAGCATTCGGCCATACCAACACCGCGATCGCATGCTTCCTCTTGGTTCGGCAGGACGACAGTCTATATGGTTGAATGGTCGGCCGAGATGAGTCAAAAGATTGATGCGCAAGAACGTCTCATGTAAGAGCAGCAAAAGAGCATCAAGGATCTCAAAATAATGATTGCGAAGGTCTTGGAGAACACTCAAAAGAGCACAGAAAATAAAGCAGGAGGTTCTTCCTCTTCTGATGAGGCCAAGGAGGGGGAGACCGAATCTAACCAAGATACCGAGGTAAAAAGCAATGAGGATAAATATTATATTGATCCTCATGCCGAAAGAATGAAAAAGCTTCAAAGCCAGATAAAAGGCTTAATGCGCCAAAAAGGATTGCAGAAGGCAGGGATTACGAGCCCCTACCCAATAGAGTGGGAGTCTGTACCGTTTCTGGCAAAATACAAGCCTCTTGAGTTAGAATCATATGATGGAAAGGGATTTCTGAACCAATATATGTACTACTTTCTTTCTCAGACCGGCCATCTCATGGACAATGACCCAGTGATGACAAGAAATTTTGCAAGTACTCTGTGAGAGCTTGCATTCACTTGGTTTATGCAGTTGCTCTCAGGAACCATTAATGCATGGTCAGACGTGGAGAGAGCGTTCCTAGCTCGCTTCTTCGAAGACGATACCGAAGTATCTGTTCACTCTCTTCTGGCAAACAAGCAAAAAGAAGACGAGATGGTTTAAAGTCTCGTTGAGCGTTTCCATGAAATATCAGTGCGATGCAAGCATGGCATGCCGCAGGAAACATTGGTGGAGACTTACAAATACAATCTCTAAATCAGAATATTGGTCAAAATGGGAGCAGTAGAATCAAAAATCTAGAAAGATATAGTCAAACAAAGGCAATAGGCGGAGACATAATCTGCCGTATTAATGAATACTATGCCCAGAAAAGAATGACTATGAATCGGCCGTAGCCACAATCATCCCATCCTAAGGGAAATGAGGCAATGACCACCAAAATCTGCTGCCAATAAAAAATCACAAAATAATCGAGATTCTTTTAGATCGCAACGAACATACTCTTTCAAGGATGAGTAAACAGTGACCCTGTTTAATTTACTCAACAAAAAGGGAATGCTCAGCTTACTCGAAAATCAGAGGCCAGAGGAAGCTGGAAGAACAGATGATCCCAAGTATTATCTCTTCCATCAAAATATCGGGCACCCAACTAGAATTGTTAAAATCTGAAAGATAAAATTCAAGCACTCGTCGATACAAACGTGATCCAGTTGAGACCTGAACAGAAGAAGGTGTCTGCAAATGCAATCTACAAAATTTGATGGCAAAATGCCCGTAAAAAAAAGAGAGAAAAAAATTCAAAAAAATCAGAAGAAAAAAAATCAATAAAAAGAGAAAAAATTCAAAAAAAAGAAATAAAAAAGAAGAAAAGCGTATGAGTTTTTGTTGCCCAATGCTGCCAAGGCAACGGGAAGAGAGTAAAACTCTCGCTAATCCTATCATACTGGGGTAATAGTATTAATTAAACAATCCAAAGTAAGAACACGAGGCTATGCCTGCATACAACGTGAGGCTAAACCAGTATAAAGTCATTCAGACACGAGACAAATTCGAGATTAAACCAGCATACACGGTTATACCAGTGTGCGAGGTTACGCCAGCACACAGAATTCACCAGAGTACAAAAGTGAACAGAAATACGATGATAAGTTTAGCTCCACATAGTCTATTGCAAAAAAGAGAAAGTAGTCTGTTACCACATGATGAAACTCATGGACAACTAAATAAGTCCCATGCAGGGGGTGGGACTCATATCCAACCAAACATAGATATTTATGAACCCAACGCAAAGAACGCGAGGTTAATACCTGCGGGCAACACAAGACTATGCAAAGCCAAGCCAACGTATATGACTCATTCAAAAGTGCAAAATCTCCAAAACGCGTGGTTAATTTGCAACCCCGCATAAAACAGTTAAAACATGCACGTAACGCATACGTGCGGCGAGCACAGCATCCGCCTTGCACGGCGAGCCCAGCCTCCACATCGTGCAGCGAGTTGAGCCTTCGCCTTGTACGACGAGCCTAACCTCGGTCTTGATAATTTCATTACTAGAAGAGGCGCGAATACAAGGCAAAATTGCAGCTGGGCATAAAAATTTCAATATGGAAAGATAAGCCGGCGTGCTACAGACATAGCGCGTGAGGCAGATTCAATGCACGAAGAAATCCAAAATGCAAAGCTAATTTTTAACCTTGCACAAACTTCAAAGAAGAAAAAGGCGGTCAATTGAATTACAATAACCACTCAAATGAGTCCCACACAGGGGGTGAGACCCACACCAATCGACATTGTATGCAAGCCTATCGCCTAATCAATCAAGACAGCGGCAAGATGATGATGCCGATCAATGACAAACTCTTAAAGAAATACTACATCTAGCTACCTTAAAAAAATGGGAAGAGAAGGCTAATGAATCAACTGCCCAATGCTGTTAGAAGTAACAGGAAGAGAAATCAAAAATTTCTCACCAACTCTATCATACTGGGGAGTAAGAGTATGAAACTAATTACCCAATACCAAAAAGGTAAAGGGAAGATGGAACATTTGGCATTCAAGCCCAAATAAAACTCTCAACAACTCATCATGCTGAGAAGAAAAGTATGGCTAGCCCAACGCAAATGACGATTAGTAAAGGCACATCAAATTTATTTATAGCTGGAGATTTGCTAAAAATTCCATGACAAATTTATCATAACATTATCTATAAGGATACTCATAACCCAATGATCCAAAAGCAAAGGGAAAAGGAATTCAAATTCTCGACAACTCCTCATGCTGAGGTAAAAGTATGAACTACCCAATGCTCCAAAAGCAAAGGGGAGAAGAAACATTTGGAATCTAAGGCAAACAGGACCTTCAATAACTCATCATACTGAGGGGAATAGTATGGCTAGCCCAACGCAAACGGCGATTGGTAAAGGCATGTCAAATCCGTTGATAGTTAGGGGTTTGCTAAAAATTTCGTGAATCTGTCACTTTAAAATCTTACCTCTGACAACGAGATTTGAATAATCACAAATAATGCAACCTATGATCTCAACACGATCGCCGGCTCTGTCTGTCAGCCAGGCGAGTCATCGGCTCTGTCTGTTAGCCAGACGAGCCACTTCATAAATAACTTAAATCTAATCGCTTCAGTATGTTTAATAGTACACCTCTGCCGAAACTTCTTGGTACGTTTTCTGAATAACTCTGCCAATACCTTATGGGTACGTTTAACAGTACACCTCTGCTCATAGTTCTTCAATCTCGATTCAAAAGTAATCATCGGCTCTGTCTGCCAGTCAGGTGAGTCATCGATTCTGCTTGGCAACCCAAACAAGTCTCATCACAGTTAAAATACTCAACTTGTTAAAGTATCTCCATACTCTTAGCAAGTTTGATCTCTATGAACTCATCCACTAAATCAAAAAAAATCCAAAGTATTTCAAAATTTCCAGAAAAAATAAAATTTTAAAAACTTTGGAGAGGGTCTTGTAGAATGATAAAAATAGTCTGGATCTAAAATCCGAGTTCGAATCCAAAATTCGAGTTCGGATCCAAAATTCGAGTCCGAATACAAGTCCGGATCTAAAATTCGAGTTCAAGTCCGGATCCAAAATCTGAGAACAAATACGAATCCTAATTCAAATAATAATAATAATAAATAAATAAAATAATTTAAAAAAATATCAGCCTCGTACCCACGCAAGGCTGGGAACCTCGCATGGAAGCGAGGCTGAGAAACTCCCATGCAAAACGAAAGAAGAAACAAAAATTAAATTTTTTTTAAAAAATGAAAAAAAAAATTAAGCCAGCCTCGCACCCATGCGAGGAGCCTCGCATGGAAGCGAGGCTGGAAACCATGCAAAAATCGAAAAAAAAAAAAATTGGGTGAGCCTCGCACCCACGCGAGGCTCATGAGAGCCCCCGCAAATATATATATATATATATATATATATATATATATATATATATATATATATATATATATATATATATATATATATATATATATATATATATATATTGCATGGCATGAGCCTCACACCCACGCGAGCTCAGGCCAAGAAAAAGAAAAATAAGAAGAAAAAGAAAAAAATTTAAAAAAAAAGATTCTCTCTCTATCTATCTTTCTCTCTCTCATCGGCCCTGTTCGGTCGCTCGTTCGCCCCGTTCGGTCGTCCGATTTTGCACAATAAGCTCCCGACTTCATGCACGCAATATATTTTTGTCCAATCTCCAATTATTTTGCAATTTCTAATGCTATCCAAGTTTTAATTAGAATCTAATTGATTTTGGATGAAAAACTTTAAAATTAATTTCATTAGAGTTTGGATAGTTGTAATATTTTTAATCAAACTCAAATTAATTTTTGGATGAGAAATTCTAGATTAATTTTATTAGAGTTTGATAATAATACAAATTTTAATTAAATTCTAATTTGACTTTAATTAATTTTGGGTGCAGAAACATGACCCGATACAATGAATCTGGAGCAAATCAAATCAAGAAAAGATTCGAATATCTCATCGAGATTACAAAGAGTTTCGATTCTATCTATAAGAAAACCAGATCTTGTTTTTATCTGAAAGAAAACTTATTCAACAACCAGATGCCTATAAATATCCCCAAAGAGAACTCAAAAGGAACCTTTGGCAAATCGATCTATGAGCAAGAGCCTCAAAGCCTTGCAACCAAAAAAGAGAAGACCTTTGGCCAGATCTTTCTCGTTCGAGCTTCCTCCAAGAATTAGAAGAGATGCTCAAGAATTCTCCATCGCCTCCAAACCATCAACGTCAGATCGTCAACGGGAAAGGACCAATTCCCATAACTGTCTCGAATCCCACATTTTCTATAAAAAGATAGCGATGATCTATAAGTCATCTATGTCTGTTTTTATTTTCTTTTCATTGTAATTCGAAAAAGAGAAATTTTTGATAATATGTAATTTTTCTCTATCAATGGTAATGGAAAGATATAACCATGTTTCTACCGAAAACATAGTCCAACAATATCAAAGACACTAGATTGAGAATTTGATTTTGTTGATATCTTTGTAAACCTGCCAGAAAGAAGCAAACCTGAAATTTCTTAATTAATGGATACATAGACAAATAATATCCTTTTAATGGTAATTGTTGAGTTATTATTTTGTATTCAAGGGATGAAGAGGCAAAACAATGGTCAAAGGATATATATTTTTGAGGATAATCAAGGGGAAGGTAGAAAACATGCAAGCTACGGGCCAGAAATTAAAAGGGGGTTGGATAGTGCACTAGTCGACTGATCAACTGGTTGTCCAGATTGTAAACTCATAGTTTTTTGCACTCGACAAATCAATCAACTGTTCAATTGATTGTTGGCTTACCTTGGATGATTATGATCAGATTTGGTGACTAAAAGCAAAGGTTACAATAAGGTTTTGATAGTTAGGATTAAGAGACATTTATTTAGAATTATGAGAGGATATAAGTACTCCATAAATCAAAAAATTTCCTTGTAAGAGAATGATAAGCTCCCATTACTCCGACTTAAAGATATAGATCTAGTTACTCCCAGCGACAGAGGAAGGAAGAGGAGGAGAGAAAAATGGGTAGAGAGATTGTTCAAGATTTTGTGATTTCAGGAGAGGTAGATTGAGAGATCATGAACAGTAATAACAATTGTCATTGACGAAGCATCTTTACCAAGTGATAGATTTACATCAAAGGAGTGAATTTTCATGTGTTACCTTGTATCTATAAATAGAGTGCCTAGATCTCTTGTACTCCAAATTACTGAATATTTCTCTTATGGTTTATATTGTATATGTATAACAATTGATGGAACCAGATACATATTATTATTTTGATTCTTCTTAATATATTTATGCTTAATAATCTCATTTATCATGTTTTATGACGATATTAAGAACGAACTACGATTTAGTAGCATCCAAAGGACTTTGTTTCGCAGTTTCTTAATAGTAATAAGTGTAATTGATCATCAATTTACATAATACTCCATACCTGCAGAACTTATTCATCACCTAGAAGTAAATTCTTGTCTTCCTTGAATAAACTGGGACCAACTATTTACGTACAACCACGATTTGAGTTTTGATCCAAATTTATCGATTGGTTTCAATAGGAAGCAGTCTAAAATAAGGGGTGAAAATGGATTCGTTTGAAACCTACCTAATACACTAAAGTAAAGAACAAAAAATCAAGCTCTGATAGCAAAAGAATGTGATCACGTATATCTAACAACAACAACTGAACTTTTCTAAAGAACTTGGGACAGGTTACATGAACCAAAAAAAGAATTGCGTTGAATCAATGGATGATCCTTCTCTACTCATGCCTATCGAGCAACATGTTTTCATTTAATCCTCTATCATCCATATCTTTTTGTATCACCTCCATCCATTTTGTCCTTCAATTATCTATTCTCTCTTTTAACCTATTCTAAGTTAATAAATTCTACTCATTGAACTGGTACTTTTTAGATTTACGTCACACATGACCAAACGACTATAAGCAATTTTATCGAATCTTCTCTTTAATGGGTTTATGCTTACATTAACCCGAATATGCTCATTTCCGACTTTATCTCTTCTTGTGTTATTTTCCATCTAACGAAATATCCACATCTCTACTATGCTTATTTTTTGTGAATAATATCTATTTATAGCTTAGAATTCCATACCATATAACAAGCTGGGCTAATAATAACCTTGTAAATTTTTTCCTTCAATTTTAACGAAAAGTTATGGTTGAATAATCTCCATTTATGCTCCTTCATTTTAACCTGTCAACTTAGATCCTATGGTTAATATCATTATCGATCTTTGACATTTTGAATAATAGAACCCAAGTACCTAACTTATTACTCATTTATATCCCTTACTAGTCCAATATTACAGCACTACGTCTCGGTCCTTCATTTACTAAATTTGTACTTTATATATTTTGGACTTACTCAATCTAAAATCTCGAGATTATAATATCTATCTTCATAGCTCCAATTTGGCATACACTTGCTTTCATCTTAATTATGATAATATTATATATAAATAGTATATACGAAAGTTTTTCATTATGAATAGCTCTAGTAAGCACATTCATCACTATGACAAATAATAATGAACCTAACAGAAATCATTGATTCTATCCAATTGTAATTGAAATATTACTTATTAGGCTGCCACGAATTCTAATATTTGACACTACTCCATCGTATTGGTTTTTTATTATATAAATATACTTGATTGAGACTTTCTTCTTCATCAATACCACTACAGTACCTCTCTCAGTAATTTATTATAGGCTTTTCCTAAATCAATAAAGGTCATATGTAAATCTCTATTTTTTTCTTGAAATTGCTCTATAATTTGATGAAGCTAATGAATAATTTATGTCATAGATCATTCCTATATGAACCAAAACTGATTCTCTATTATCCTAACAGTCTATCTCAACTTATATTCAATCACATTTTCCCAATCATTAGTGTGACATATTAATTTTATTTCACGATAATTAGAACAATCATGAATATACCTTTGTTCTTATTAGAGTTATTAGGATACTCTTCCTTCATTCATTTGACTTCATTTTAGTTTGTCAAATCTTTTTATAGAGCTCTATTAGTTACCTCACACTCTCCTAAGTGTCTCTATAGCTCAATATGAATCTCATCTAGACCAATATTTTTTTTTTTAATTTCATTCTCTTCAAAGGCTCTTTATTTTAAAATTTTTAATTCTGCATAAAAAAATTATGACTCATGCCCTCACACTAGATATATAGAAGGTACCCAAATCATCATTAAAACTAACATTATATAATTTGACAAAATAATTTGTCCATATTTTTTAAATATCTGTCTCAAATAGAACCTTTTGATGCTCACAACACACTTTATAGTACATAAGTTCTTACACTTTCTCTTGCTTATTTAAGTGATTATATATATATATATATATATATATATATATATATATATATATATATATATATATATATATATATATATATATATATATATATCATTTTCAGCATCTTTATTCTCAACACACTTTATAGTACACAAGTTACTAGACTGTCTCTCTCTTATTTAAGTGATTTTGTATGTATATTATTTTTAGTATCTTTATTATCTAACTTCTCTTATACTTTTTTTGTATAATTTAACTCTTATATCCAGAACAGCCTTCTTAGCTTTCTAATTAGCTTATACTTTTCAAAACTCACTCCATCACTCTTCCTTTTTAAATCCCTATAACAACTCATTTATCATAATAGTATTTTTACCTTTGTATTCCTCCATGATATATCATTGCATCGTGTACTACCATCTTTCGACTCATCAAGTATATCTTTAACTATTGAAATACCACAAATTGCACCTCAAATTTAGAGTAAAATTTTGTAAAATATATAATTCAATGAACACCTATCTCTGGCTAGTCCATGAGTTAAACATACAACTAAAAAAAAAAATTAAAAAAGTCCTCACTTTTGCAAGAATCACATTTACACTTACTATATGAAACAAGCCATTAAATTCATAAATTACCTTAGTAGACTAGTAGTGTTTCTTGAAGGTGTGCAATGAATATACTCACAAAATTTATGAAGAAGAAAGGAATTAAAATAAAGTAAAACAAACATAAAGATAAACAGGAAATAAAAAAGAAGAAAAATCCTTAAAAAAATCTAAAAAAAGAAAAACAAAATATAATTTTTTTGGGGGTTTTTCTGTAACCAATCTCACTAGCAGACAAATATAAAGATCTTTTTAAATTATCAATCGTCAATTCTAGTCTCATATCAAATGTACTTATTATTATAATCAAAATATCGATTCTATTTTTGAATGATTCCTAATCTATAATCTTTGACTCCTACATCTCCATTTATGTGTAATAACTTAAATTAGTCTTGAATTCAAACTCAATTTCTTAATTCATCTTGTAATTACGTGCATCCGTATAAGTATTTTTTTTTTTTTTTACTATTGTGTTAATATTTTTTTTATTTTAAAGGACTTAGTTTTTAAAAGAATAACTAAAAAATAAGTTATTTTAAAATGATCTTCTATCTAGAATCAAATAAAATTTAATTTCTAGAACCAATCTTTTCCTCTAAAAACCCAAGCTCATTGTTGTGATCCAAAACTTAAATAAAAATAAATAATAAAAAGATGAAATTTAGAGGATTTGATTTCTTGACCTCCGTATTTATGCACCCAACTAAATAACAAGCCTAAACTAGTAGGCTATTTTGATAGTTGTTAGATTACTATCAACTTAATATTTGAACCTAGTTTTAACTGCTTATTTTCTCCAATCTCCAAACTCTTTATATTCCCAATGAATTCAACCACTAAATTCTCAATTTACTTTCCTTTTAAATTATAAAATTAAACTCTCTAAATTAAATTAAAACCTTTTAAATTCTAAAATCTCCAATTTGAAACATATTTAAACTCCTAAATCAAAACTTTCTTTAACCTATTTTAACTATGGAACTCGTTCTTTAAAATTCTTCTCTCTCTCTCTCTCTCTCTCTCTCTCTCTCTCTCTCTCTCTCATCTGGCTGGAGCAGCCTCAAAGTCCCTGCCAGTATCAGAGCCACTACTCTCATCGTCGAAGCTTGACTTGAACTGTCATCTTCTTCTCCTTTTGGATCTCCATTGGTTGAGCCTAGTAATCCATTTTATTTTCTTATTGGATTTAAATTATTCTAATGGGTCCTAGGTGTTGGGTTTGTGTCTCGCATCCATTGAGTATCCAGAGATGATCAAGAATCACAAGAAGTCCCACTTGGACTTGAGTTGGAAGACCAAAGTTCTAATTGGATTGGAATACCAATTAGATGGTGATAATGCTATTCTAATGGGATTAGGATAGGAACACTATATATATCTCTTGTATGTGATATGAGAGAATAGAGAACAATTGGCTGAGAGAGATGCTTCTGTTATTATGAGAGATGTGAGAGGTAGAGAGATACTTAGATCTCTTCTTGTAACCTATTTTTTTCTCATAGTTGATATTTCTCTCGTTGTTCCCGTGGACGTAGTTCGAACTTGTTCGGCCGAACCACGTTAATTCTTTTGTTCTTCTTGTGTTGTATTATTTTCTTCGTCTTTACAATCTCGATAGGGGATTTGATTCCCAACAATTGATATCAGAGCCGGAGTTATAGATCCGGAATCGAGATTGCGAGATGGTGGATCTGATGTTGAGTCGACAAGAAGGTTGGCGGAGGCATCAAGGCAAAATACAATAAGAAGAAGAAGAAGAGAAAAAAAAGCCAGATACAACCGGTCATGTGCATAACTGGAGACTCTAGCAATGTGCACCAAAAGGAGTGGCTGATAACTGAGATGGATTCTGAGGCACAGATCGACGGTTATGGTTAATCAAAGCGTGGATCGAAGAATCGGTGTCCGATTAAGGTGATCTAGGAGTCGAATCCTATGTTTTTCAACATTTCCGACACAGTGGTGGATACGGATTGAACAAAATCCACTGTTTGGAGCATATTTTGTACAGACCAGCAATGATCAACGATTATCGAGAGATCAATATTGATTGAGATGATCCATAATCGATGGTTGGTTGATTGTACGATGATGAGGTATGTCATGGTACTTTATGTTGATGGATACAATTACTTCATGACATGATAAAGTATATGGTAATATATAATCATCTGTCTTTAAGAGTTGGTCATAGTTTTTGGATCTAGGTGGAGTATAGTATATCGATCACTTTTGTCTGAGGCACAAGATGATAAGTGATTGTGAGTACTTAGGAGGTCCAGATGTTTTGACCGAGGTGGAGCACAGTGTAGCGATTATGAGCGCTTGGTGAAGAGCGTGGTGTAGTAATCGTGAGTGTTCAAGAGAATATGCTTTAGTGATCATGAGTGCTCGGAGGAGAGTATGGTTTAGTGATCATGAATGCTCAAGTATAGAGGCGGTGATGATTATACAAGTTGTTCCTAGTTGGTGGAGCATGGTGATCGTGCTGTGAATATCTGCGAAGTGGATGACGAGAGCAACGGAGTTTCTCCAAGATGCATGGCTTATCGGATACGAGCCAAGGTGGAGATTGTTGGGTTTATATCTCGCATCCGTTGAGTATCCAGATGTGATCAAGAATCACAAGAAGTCCCACTTGGATTTGAGTTGGAAGACCAGAGTTTTAATTGGATTGGAATACCAATTAGATGGTGATAGTGCTATTTTAATGGGATTAGGATAGGAACACTATATATATCTCTTGTATGTGATATGAGATAATAGAGAGGAATTGGCTGAGAGAGATGCTTCTTTTATTATGAGAGATGCGAGAGGTAGAGAGATACTTGGATCTCTTCTTATAACCTATTTTTTCTCATAGTGGATATTTCTCTCATTGTTCCCGTGGACGTAGGTCGAACTTGGTCGGTCGAACCACGTTAATTCTTTTGTTTTTCTTGTGTTGTATTATTTTCTTCGTCTTTGCAATCTCGATGGGGGATTTGATTCCCAACACTAGGTTAGTTCATTCACTATCCAACAACATTAATAACTTAGAAAAATATTCACCATTTTATAGTCCCAATAAGATGGATCCGAACCTATTTATTGATTTTAGATTCGTTAAGACACGTAAAAGTTATATAATTACGAAACATGCTTAGTACGAAAAAAGTCACAACAATTTTTAACTATTATATTATAATTTTATGTATAGATTGTTTCGTATGATTGCTAGTTTGTTTGATAACATGCCACGAATCGACATGATTTTGTTTTTGGAATAATCATGTTATTTTACTTGACTTTATTTCAATTACACTATTTATTTCTATAAATTAATTGGTTATCTTATATGAATCCATCAACTATTTATGATTGTTTCTATTATCGAAATCCTGTCACTTTTGTTATACACTTTTTTATTAAAGTTTAGTTTGATTTTTAGAATAATTTACATATACATATTTGATAAATCACATTAAAGTTATAATCATGAAAAAAATACTATTTGCGTTATTATTTTATATAGGTATCTTGCAAGTTGTCTTATATACTAGTTATCTAATTAAGAAATATGCATAGTACGAAAAACCTTGCAACATTCATATACTTATATGGCCGATATATCTCGATGATGTCTCAAATCAGTAAAATTTTTATTTAGCTAATTGTGATTTATTTAATAAATAATAATCAAATTAACTCTTTGAACTATATTCTTAACTAACAAATAAAAATAAATTAGAATATTGCACATGATATGATCTATATACAAATTATGAGAACTAGAATTTGACTTGATATAAAGTATACTTAAATAGCACTGGTTTAGGGAAGAAAGTGAATGATAAAAAAGGTAAACTTATTAAGTTGTACAACTGACTATTTTATACACTAAGGGTGTATGCTAATTTACTTAATCACATTTGATTTTTCTTGTTTACCTGACAGCAAGTCTGATTCAACACCGGATAATTCTTATGATAATTTCTTAGATCGTACAGGAGACAATCAAAACAGTAATATTATATCAGTTATCTTCTTCAATTACATGACATCCTAAGTAAAACCACTCCTGTTATAATTGTGACTACAATAGAATGCATTAAGTTAACATATGTTAGTTAATATCATTATTACATATTAATATTTCCCAAGACTTAGACTATTATCATGTTTGAATACAACTATTATTGGCATATTGCATATTCTTTCCATGTATATTTTTTTGGTTACTACCTGATGACCTGGATATACATGTCCAGCATCTGAGATGGACCATATTAATCCTACCACTGAAAACTCTTGAGTATTTTACAGAAGTAGTCGAAAATTAGTAGTTATTTATGTCATATTGTATTTTTATATTTTCAAAATTATCATTCCCTAGTAGAAATTATCTTAGATTATCATGTATCATCTTCTTGTTTCTTATTATGTTATAAATTTCATAATGTAATAAATTCTAGTTTATTTATCTATATATTTATTCTCTATGGCTGTAATATTGTAATTAGGCTTTAGCATATTCAAATTGATATGTTGCTAGTACATTTTATACGTGCTCAAATACTATATATCAGAAACTAAGCATGACAACTAAGTATTTTAAGAATTTATTTTTATGTATAAAAGAAATGGTGCATTTTTTCGACAGCGAGAATTCCATCCATTCTCTCTTAGCACGAGAACTCAATGGCCTTAATACTAAGCCCACCTCTTTTATTATTTTTTTTATAAAGAGAAAAGACTTACTCAACTACTATTGTTATTATTTTTAGCATATTAAACCATTGAGATATTAATGAATAAATATATATTTGCCTCTAAGTAGGATTAAGGATGTTTATTTTTTAGATTTTAATTTTTTTCATAAAACTTCAAACACACATTTAATTTGAGCATCCTATCTTATTTTATATCTAAATTTCCTATTTATCCTAGTTTAATCTCTTACAAAAAATTCAAAATTCTATATTTTTTTAATTTTTTAGAAAAATAAAAATAAAAATAACCTTGAAAAACTACCTAAAGTGAAAGAAACAAAAAAGAATCCTATAACCAGAAATCTGAAAAAAAAGAAAAAAAGGAAAAAAATCCTAAAAATAAAATGAAAATCCTACAAATTAAAAGAAAGTCCCAAAAGAAAATAAAAATAACTAGACCTCCCCCCACCTAAATTTGTACATATTCCCATTTAACGAATCAGTAATGGTGACCTCTTACCACTGACCACCAACGGATTGCATCTTGCAAACCCAAGAACTCGAAGTCTCATCGTCATGCCTTTGAGATGCTTCCATAATGTCCCCAATCCTTTACAAATAATATTTAAATAATCTTGTGTGTCAGTATGTGGGTCCTGGTTGAAGAAGATATCATTCTCCTCCTTCTACATGGGATCAAGAATGTGCACATTATATCAGCTATTTCTATCTACCAATCTTATGGGAGTTGATTTGATCATCAAATAGCAATCAAAACTGCTATCATGTGGTTAAAAGTTAATCAAATATGGTCAATCTTTTACTAGATGAAGTCTAATCGAATGTGGATCCTTTTTAGATTTTAGATCAACTGCCACCTATAGGTTAACCACTACTACCTAGCAGCCGTGCAGAGAGTTTTCTTATGATATTTGGATTGCAGTTTTAGAGTTCTATTAGGGTTGTTATGATAGTTTAATACAGATGGAATCTGTGTCTATACTTTATAAGTAGGCTAGGAATTCTAATTATAACATACGTCTATTATTTAGAAGTAGAGCTAAAGTTTCATGGAGCTCTTCTTCCTCCATGCTGCTATAATCTATTGTAATATTCATATTCTTATAATTATAAACTTTCCTTCCTAATTATGTTTCCTTATTTAATCTTTTTTTTTTTGTAATTGTTTGTATAAGTAGATAATATTTACCATCCTTAATGTTAGATGAAGTTAGGTTAATTGAATATGTTTTAATCAATGACATCTCTCTTATCTTTAACTTGATTTACTCGAATAATTAAAATAATAACCCAAAAACTAGAAGCTTGTTAGGTTATTTTTAATTAGCTACTTTGATAATCTATGCTTGTGAATAATAGTTTAGGATTGTTAATTAAATGGAATCTAATTATTATAATTCTAAGGACTTATCTTTGATAGTTTATACTAACTAAATTTTGATAGTTTATATTTGGATTAAGTTCTCTTAATTAATTGTACTTGGTTAGTTCTAATAATCTATGCTTGGATAAGTTTGGAATTATTGAATGTTGGAGTTCTAGCTATCTTATTTACATATTTATGGAATCGACCTCCAATGCATCACAATTAGATACTACAAATGCAGTAATAAAATATTCACATCAAATGCCTTGCGGTGATCAAGTTGATCATGTGTATCTAAGCCTCATATGATCGAATGCAGGTGGCTGACCCTCGTTACCACGAGTTAGTTTTTCATAATCATGTAAATTCAAACCCTTTCTAGAATTTGATTTTCTTATTCACTTTTATATCTTATTCCAAATTTAAGTCCAAATTTGGATTCTCATTACTTGGTTTCAACTAGGGACGAGCAGAATTCGATTAAAACCAAAATAACCGATCAAAAATGACTCGAATAAGTAAAACCGAACCGAACCAAAATAATTCAATCGGTTTCCGATTTTAAGCTTTGAAATCTAAAACCAAAATGAGATGTTTAAAAATTATATATACACAAACATGTATACATATATACATATAAATATACATGTATATATATATTATAGATAATAAATTTTATACCAATTGGATACATTGAAGAGATATGCTTACTAAATAATTAAAATTATAATTTTTAAACAAGTTTTAATCCAGAATTTGGAACCAAGTAACCTAACCAAATAGAATTAGTTTGATTCGATTTTGGTTCCAATTCCTAAGTGGTTGATTCGGTTTTGTGAAAATTGACATAAACTGAATCGAAACTAACCTATGCTCACCCCTAAAATCAATTACTTGCTAAGTAGCTTTCCTTACCCTTGGCAACTCCATGGAGATATCGTCACCATCAAACAACGGGTAGTTTCATACTTTCAGTTGGAACCACTTATAATGTTGGCACTGATCTGGTGAGTTAGCAATAATTGAACTGACTAACTTGTTCTTTAACTTTGAATTTCCTCTTTGACCACATCCCAACACTTGTTTGTATTATTCGCAAATGACCTACGAAAATGACATTAATCAGAGTAATCAAAATTTGCATTGTTGATAATTTCTCTTTACACAGTCAATTGAATATCATTACTTTTTATTAACACAAAGAAAGCATACGTGTATGGTGTTAGGTATAACAACATTTTGAATCCATTATTCTTTTGTTGAAGTGTTGGTTGCCACAATAGCCATGTCATATCTAGGATTCAATCATTATCATTTAAAATGGGAGTTTCCAAAGGGGCACACCAATTTTCCTAGTGAGCCCACTTCTCAATGTTTTTTTTTGTCCGGGCTCAAAATTCGGACAGTTATAAAGTGGGCTCACTAGGAAAAATGGTGTGCTACTTTGGAAACTTCCTTTAAAAATGTTACCACCATATGTCATTCCCTCATATTTAGGAGTTTTAATGCTGGGCGGATTTCTAAGTGCAGGTGTAGGCGCATGTGATGTGGCAAGGAAACTGCTCAGCTTGAGTGGTATGTTATCCCATTTGCAAACCATTTTTTGAGTTTTATGGCCATTATTGCTCATTTGAGATATTCTTGCTGCGCATGGCTAACCATCGCGCATGGTTAACAATTCCTCTACGTTCATATATGAGTTTTTGATTATTTATTAGATGCATTGCTATTAAAAAAAATCAAACACGGATCGTGAGTAGAGATCTAGACAATATGCATAGAATTTTCATACGTTCGTCTCGTTACTAGTTAAGAAAGGAACATGTTATGTCCCAACAAATCTAATACATCATTAAATTTAACAATTTGATAAAAAAAAAATTTAAATGAATTGGACCACTTGGAAGCCAAGCTCTCTAAAAAAATATGAAATAAATGGATTATAACTCTATCATCGAGAGAATATGGCATGCTCAATTTGTAGATCTACTCATCTGGATCTTTTTACCGTCATAGGTTGGGATCTTTGGATATTTGATCCTTGAGGTAACATGAACCTCGGAGTCCTAAGGAAATCAACATAATTTTTTGAGATGGATTTTGTTTCTAGCCTACTCCTGAATAAGGTTAGTACTTTATTATATATGTTACTGTCATCAGAAGCTCATATTGTTATGCAATGTAGAATTAAGAATGTCATGTTGAGCAAATTATTCAGCAGTAGGTTGCCCATATAGATTTGCCATGACAGATAGGGAAGATGAAATAACGAGTTACGCTCATGGAGACACAAGGGGACCTGAGCAACTATGGGTTATGGAGTGTTTCCTTTAGGGTACACCATGGTAGCTTGAGAATGTGAATAAGCAAATGTAGTAGTGAATGGCATAGCAACGAGTTGCATTCGTGCATAAGTTGGTTGCACAATGATAGCAGGTTGTGGTTGTGTCACCATAGCAGACCATGATTGCATGCCCCATTGAAATAAGGGTCAAGTGTCGACAACTTAATATGGAATTAGGCAGTGAGGCTGAATTCAAATGTCATGCAATCTATGAAGTTTTGTTCATGGATGAATGAGGTAAATCAGGTTTGTTAGTGTGCAAGCACTTGTACATCTAGGGATGATAATAAACGCGTCCACAAACCAAATTTTGGCCCTCCAAATACAAATTTTTCAATTAGAAAAATAAATTAATTCAAAATTTTATATTTGGAGGGCTGAAATTTGGTCCGTTGACGCGTCCATTATCATCTATGTGTAACATCCTAGGTTGATCCATACTTCGGTTTGACTAAAACGTACATGTCGATTCCGCTGATACTAGGTAAGCCAAGTGAAAAGTTAAAACTAACATGGCTATTTGGCTAAAGCAATTTTGTCCAATAGATTTTAGGGGCAAAAGTTAATTGTGCAAGGGACTACCTCGACCGACTAGTAAATGTGTCCTAAGTAAGTAGATCCCTCGTCAATTCCCTAGTCTTGAGGAGAACTTTGGGATATCAACAGTAAATAACCTAGGTGATAGAAGGTAGATAGGGTAGTTGGCTCTTACGCTTAAATCACTACTATTAAGAAACTAAAATTAAAATTATAGCAATGAGGAAGAGGACTGTTAGGGAGAGAGAGTGAGACCTTACTACTTAACAAGATAAAGTTTCTCAACCTTCAACTTTCCTAGTGTTTTTTCAAGGTACTAATAGTTGTAGTGCCAGAAGGACCTATGCAAATGGAGGCACTAGGGTTTGACAGTTGCAAGTTTCACATGAAAACATTTTAGGCTCACACTTCTTTCCCTTGAAGGTAATAATACTGTGATGGTAGCTAACGTGACATATGTTGGTAAGTGTAGTGTAATTTTTAGAGGTAAAACAATTTACCTTGTGCAATCAATAAGAATATCACACAAGTGTAGTTTTTTTTTTTTTTTTTTTTTTTTTTTTTGCATTTAAAAAAAATAATTCAAAAGAAGATGGGCATGAATAAAAAAGATTTTATGTTTTTTTGAAAACATTAAGTGATATAAATGATTCCTGCATTTTTGAAAATTTTCTATGCATTAGAAAGAATAAAGTTATACAACAAAACAGCTCTTAAGTCAGTTATAAAGTTTTCCATCTTTCAATGAAATGTTCAAAATAATGTAGTCCTAAAATTCTTATAATAACTTGTATAATTAAAGAGAGTTATAACAGTTTCAAATGCAGGTGCAATTTTACTTACTAATTACTAGTTTTGGAACCCCATACAAATCTTTCAAAACCAAAAATGAAAAAAATAAATAAAATAAAAAATGAAATATTTACAGTGTTTACATGTCATGTTTGTCCACGAAATCAAAAGATTATTTAAAAAAGAAAAAAAACAGTTCAATTGAAATCCGACGAAATAAAGTAGATTTTTTATTAAAATAATAATAAAACAGTAAATAAATTATGCAAAATAATTAAAAAGAGTTTAGAGTAGATTTCTCTAATTAAATAGGACAAGGTTGAGCATCCGAGATGAATGGAGTTGAAATTAGAGTAGAAACAAATGCTTCCTAAAGTACGCTATTAGCAAAATCTCCTTACTGGATACAAAGAACACTCAAACTCTATGTAGAAATTTGTAAACACCTAAGCAGCTAGTTCTTAAAACCAATACATTCTATATTGGAGACATCAAACTGTGGGCTTTGAGATATTAATAGTGCTTTGATACGGTGTGTATTGTTTCTATCTTATATCTCTATGTCAGTTCATGTGCATCAATTGGACCGGAAACCCTAATTCAGTTCTATCAATAACTGTTTCGACCCCTAATAAATACATCTTGATATATATAATCCAAATTAGGATCCTGAATTTGAGTTCGTTAATTTTCTATTTTTTATATTTATGATAATTTTTTCAAATTTTTTTAAAAATTCCAAAATCAACAAATATCGGGACTTAATTGGTAATGTATCAAACTTTCAGTAACTAGTCTTCGGCTGATTGGTTTTTCAATATTATAATTTTTTAATATAATATGAGAAAATTTCAAAACTGGTAAAATACTCTTTTTAAATTTAATGATTCTGTTTTTTTCAATTTTTATTTTGCAAACTGTACTTCCAAAATTATTCTGCACTTGCGATATGATTATCTCACTATATTCTATATTTGGTATTTTTTTCTTTAAAAAAAAAATTCTAGGTGCGTCACAAAATGCGGGCTCGAATCATTAAAATATTAATTTTCTAAGTGGACCCACCAACCCCACACTTTTATTTTTCTCTACGGCGAGCTGAAGATGGTAAAGGGACTATTGTGAAACTTTGCCCTCATGGGAACTCTCACATTCAAGAAGGAATGATTATTTTTATCTCATTTGTCAAATTTAAAAACAATTATAAAATGGCAAACTTGGAAGATAAGACTCATATGCTCTCCCTCTCTTTCATTTCTCAAAAAAAAACCCAACTTCTCTATTTAGAAACATGAAAAGTGAAGAAGGAGTAATAGGGGAAGCTATGTTTCGATTAAAGAACTCTAATAAGTAATAAATTTTGTAAACCATTGTTTTCTAAATCTTACTTGTTGGTTCTTTGTACGCATGATTTTTAAGTAATTGATTTCTTGATTAGACTATAAATTTGAAATGTATTAGGAATATAGAGGGTGCTGCAAAAAATTTATAGTGATTGGGCATAGTTTGATTGCCACTCAGCAATTAATTTATGCCCAAATACCACGAAACTCCACCCAAAAGCTTGTAATGATTTGAGGGAGTAAATTTCTCGTTATATTGAAATTTTATGGGCATATAATTGATGGAATCAGTAGGACTTATATTGTAGGATAAAAGCTATTACATTTTATGAATCTAATTCTAGGATTTCATCTATGTACTTGTTTAGCTTGAGTTTTGTATAATTTGATCATACTATGAGGGTGTTTGGGAGGTTATGTACTTACTACTAGAATTTATGACTAGTAACTACTAACAGACTACCATCTAGCAGTCAAAACTGGCAAAAGGTGGCCATGTTATGGCCAATGGTCACAAAATTTAATCCACAGAGCTTGAATTTAAGTTAAAATGCTATCATGTAGTCAGGATGGCGAATAGACCTTTACATAGATGAATTTGAATAGTTAAAAATTAAGTATAATTTGTTATACAAAATTTTGAAGAAGTCTTGGGATTTACTCTGTCTCTATATAATTTTAATTTTGACAATCTAAGGAGGAAATTGAAGGTTAAAATGTACTTTATTATTTTTATAAAAAGTTTGAGGCTCTCTGGAATAGATAAACCACTAGCTGACAACCAAAACTGCTATCCAACAGTTCAGTTAGCTCCAAAGGACATGCTTTTGCCAAAAATTTTAATTATTCTTGTAGGTTTATATGGTATGCATGGGTTTAAGTAATAGTGATAGTAACACGATTTTGTTAAAACCGGTATTTCAGGGTTTGACTTCAATTTGAAATTAATACTGAAGTTAGGCAATTTTATGTCAGTTGTACATATCAAGTATCTAATGGGCTCAAATTAATATTTGAATTTTTTAGAATTATGAGAAGAAAACTTGGGAGCCGTAGGAATAAGGGAATCGCCAGTTGACAATTAAGACCGCCAGCCAGTGGGCCTCTAGTCTTTAAAAATGATGAAACTTCTCGATTAAGACTAATTTATAGATTATAGTTACTATATCTTATGCCTAGCAGTAACCACAGCATGAGGTTGATTAAGAACTGGATAAAGATTTTATAGTATTGACACCAAATTTGATATAGAGGCTAAGGTTCCACTTTGAAGTGCAAGACATAATGACACTTGATGTATGCACAATTTACATGGTCAACAATGGACACGACATGTTTATATGATATGCAATACATGTAACTAAATAATAATAATTTTGAGACATGAAGACCTAATTAAATACATCAATTGAGACGTGAGACATGCACGATTGGCATAATCCATAATTATGATGCATAATACATGACATGGTTACTTGATACTTGACATATACATGGCACTTCTCTTGTATAGACTTGAACTGGTTTTGCGAATGAAACAATGACTAATACATGAAATATATGGTAAATGAGACATTGTGATATAGCATGAATATGAAAACTTAAGAAAATATTACGTATATGTGATCAACGTTATAAATTGTTAATGATCCATTATTATTGATACTGGGCTTGATATCTGGGATATGGTAACAAAATGAATGTAAAATCTACTCGAGTCCAGTTGGATGTCTATATCTATACTTGATATAGAATCAACTCAAGTTTCTATAGTTGAAATATATGTAACTATATTCAGTTCAAAATCTACCGATTACTCTAAGTAGGATGTCTATTTATATTTGGTACGAAATCCGCCTTATTCCCATAACAAGGACATTCATATTGTGTAAAGTATGAATCTCCACTATTCCTCTAATTGGGATGTCCATCCCATATTGGGCATGGAATCAATCTTAAAAGCTTTCCTCAATTAGGTTTCTGGTACTATGAATATTACAGAATCTATCTACTCTATTTCAATTGTATAATATGGTAAAGACTGGGATGTGTATCCTTACATATATATTATTCACATATTTATGACTATATTTTTGATTCATACCTACTTCCTTATTTATGATTTCTGCTAGCATGACCAATACTGATATATCATGTGTACATACACTTTCTCTAATATTATATTAGTACATATTTCTCTCTTTATGTATTACATATTGGGTTTAATCTCTAGGGTTCCAAACTCAGGCCTTGGAGCTGAATTAGGAGGATGGTCTTCTCTTTTTCTTCTTCTTAAACTCCTTTAATAGATTTAACCTCACTCTCCAATTAATCATATCTATAAATATAATAGGAAATAAAATAATAGTTTTTAATTTAAAGGAGTTTTAGTATAATTGGGATTATTTAGAAACATATCTAAGTAGATTAAAAATAATATCTTTCCATCAAAATACCTAAAAACCAACTATTGTCCTCCCGAGCCATCTAGGGTCTTCAATAAAATAATGGTAATTTTTAATGCAAAAGTCTGATTTGGATGATTCAAATACAGTTAATAAGAGAATTAAAAAATATACAATTTTCTCTTACATAAACTTTTCAATTTCTTTTGTATCAACTTCAAATTGGGCTTGAAGTTGATGTTACTGCACAAACTTCATCTATTCCTTATGCTGATGCTTCCCAATTTTGAGTGATCATAACTTTTACCACTAAATTATGATTTGATTGATTTTGTGATTGATTTGATGAAGGCTTCGAGCTCTATAACTTTCGAGTTGACTCCATCATAGAATTCAACTTGTAGCTTTATCAAATATAGACTTGAAATGATATCAATTCAACTTATCGATATTGACAATATCGGTTATATCAGTTGTATTGATCTTCATTCGCTTGATTTGTTTAAATCTATCTCAAATGTACATACTCCATCAAATACCTTAAGCAGAGTTTATTGTGAGTCAAGCAAAGGGTTATGTATGGATATATATCCAATACAATTTGCATAAGGAAATGCCTAGGTAGCATGATTTAGCAGCACCTATACCTCTAGTCTTTTTGTTTCACTTTCTATGTTTTTCTTTTCGAGAGGAATAGCAAGGTCTTAGAAGTTAGTTGTGCGCAATAGACAATAGCTTCCAAAGCACTTCAATTTTCTCGACATGCCATGTTGTGACCTATAGGTGCTTCCAACGGGAGCCTTTTTTAAGTTTTTTTTTTGCAACAAGGACAATAGACATGTAACTGCTTCTAGCTAGGAGCACCTCTAGTTGCTATATCCAAGCTTGCACTGGATAATGTTGATGATTCTTCTATGAAATCACCATCAGCTAGTTTTTATATTGCCAATAAGCCTTGTCTCTAGCGGCATCATCCCTTTCTAATTTCTGAGAAGTTCCAAGTTTGACTTCTAGTGGGGACACAATTTGAATGTTGCAAAAAAAATATGTATATAAGTTTGACTAGTAAAAACAACTTTTTATGAAAAATAATGCTCCAATTCCTACAATATATTGAGAGAGACATTAGATGAACAACCATACAAGAATACAAACAAGAGAAGAAAAATAATCATAAATCTTACGCAAAAAACCCTTTGATCTGAAGGGAAAACTACGAGGCAAACTCTAAAAACTTTGACTATAGTAAAATAGGATTGTAAAACTCTCTCCAGAACTCGCTGGTGGAAACCTCTCAAGAAAACAATACTTTTAAATAATACTCTCTTCATAATGACTCACTAGTGGATAACTAATGGGGATAATAAAGGCTTGATCTAATTAGAGATTTGATAATAAAGGCAGATCTAATTATGGATTTTATTTACATTTTATTATTAAAGATCTTCTAGAGTTGATTTTATTGTTAGGGATTTTATTAAATTTTATTTATTTTCTATTAAGAAGACTTATAATTAGAAGCATGGAAGAATGAAATATTATTGAAATTTAATTTTAGCATGTTAATTTGCTTGAGTTTGAAATCTCTTTTTTGAATATTCATTGAAAATGGACGTGAACTCACTTGGGTGTTGAGACCTGAACTCCCATTATTCTTTCTTAAATGCACAAAAATCTCCAAATTCCACCATTAAAATCCCCAAATTTTATTCTAAAAAATATAATTTCCGCTTCACAAACCCTAATTAGTTTTTGTACTGTGACAGTAACTCATTTGGATGATGATCCACCCTTGAACCCATCTCTTCTTTATAGACATAAGAGGATGACCTAAAACCTTCTTTATAAATGTTCCTTTAAAATAAAGAGACTAATCAAAGTATATTTTTAGGATGAATGCTTTGAAAATACAACAAGTCTCTAATGTCATTGCCATTAACCATGCATTATGAACTTCAGGAGAGTATGGAATTCAATTTGTACCTTCAATTTGTACCTTCAGGAGAGTATGAATCTCATAGGAATGCAGAAAGTCATGAGTGTCAATCCCAACAATCTCCTTCTCCATTCACATGAAGAGGAATCTCCCTTGTAGTAAGTATTCAAGTACCAGTCATGCTTGCTAATCTCTTGTAGTTTGGTAGAGAGTTCGTGATCATAATTGATAGATTTCGACTTATGCTTATCTTATCAGGTTACATCAAATATTTTTCAAGGCATTTCTAATCTAATAGAATCGAATATCAATATGTTTTGTTCTTGAGTGATATGTGGCATTCTTAATCAAGTCAATTGCAATTTGACTATCATATTGAAGAGTATATTTTGTTTGTTTCAATGACAATTTATTTACAAAATTATTTATCCACAAAAACTCCTTGTTTCCATAGCAGCTATATATTTAGCTCCAGAGATGGACAAAGCAACATATTTTAACAACTTTGATTAATGTGATACGACTCTCTGCAAAAATAAATAGATATCCCGAAGTAGATTTCGAGTATCAACATCATCAGTCATATTAGAATCTATGTATCCTTTCATTGTAGGTTTACCATCCCAAAACATAAAGAGAATATAGAGGTTTCTCGGAGCTACGTTAAGATCTAATTCACTACTTTTCATTTTTTTAAAGGATCCATAAGAAATCTGTTAACCATGGCAACTGCATGCACAAGTTGGATCTCGTACATATCATAAAATATATTAAACTTTCGATGACTGAGTTATACGAAATGTTGTTTATAAACTTCTTCACCTTCTTAATGGAGGGTTCTGTTTTGCACTTATATTAAAATGTTCAACAAAAAGATGTGTTAACCGACTTAGAGTTCTTCATGTTGCACTTATGTAGTATCCACTTGATATACTGCTCTTACAATAGTTATAACTTCATTCATTTTCTGTCATGAGAAAATTTCATCCCTAAGATATATTGTATTGGACCTAAATTCTTCACATCAAAAGATTTGTTCAACACCATTAACCTGTCAATTTTGAAGCATTTTTTTCCAACAGAAAACATATCATCACCATACAAGAAACTAATAATAACATCATTATTAGAAAAATACTATATATAAACAAAATGACCTAGTAGATATTCGCTTGTATCTACAGTCAAGTATGAAGGAATCAAACTTCTTGTACTATTGTTGAGGTGTCTGGTTTAGACCATATATGCTCCTATTAACTTGTAGATAATTTATTCATTTTCTTTTACCTTGAAGCCTTCATATTGCTCCATGTCTATTTGTTCTTCCAAATCACAATAGAGAAATGTAGTTCTTATATCTAATTGCTTAATCTCTAAATATAGATATGTAGCAAGTCCTAGAATTATCCATACATGTCATTTTAACAACAAGAGTCTAGCGTATCAATACTTTATTTCTTTTAGAAACTTTTCAATGCTAGGTGAGCTTTATACTTGACTTGTTTCTCTCCGTTGTTCTTTAACTTGAAAACCCACTTTTGTTCTTCAATGCTTTCAATCCCTAAGCAATTCCACCAAATTATGTATAGTTTTTATACAAGGATTCATCACCTCTCGTATAGTTTTTTTTTTCACTTGTCTTTGTGATAGTGGACCCAAGCTTCATGAAATTTTCTTGATCACCTACATTTATAATCATAGAGCACTTAGTAGTAGAGTATTTGGTTGAAGGTTGTCAAACCCTTTCTGATCATCTCAACTAAGACTCTTATGGTTTATCAATGTGTTATTGCTCTCTTTAATCATGAAACAGAAATTTTACTGTTTCATTTTCCTCATACATTTACCATCTTCTTCGTGCACATCCCTATTATCAGGATTTGGCATAAGAGAAGGTGTAAGAACAAGATCTGGAAATTGTTAGCATTCTATAACTTTACAATCATTTCAAAGTCAGTTAATTTCTTATCTTCATATAAAATTACATTTCTATGTCTAATAATTCTTCTATTTTCAAGATCCCACAATCTATATCCAAATTTATCACTACCATAGTCTAAGAAATTGTATAGTATTGTTATATCATCGAGCTTAGTGTTCTCCGCAAAAATTTTGCTTCCTTCCATTGATTAACTTAATTACAATGAAAGAGAACAATAGAAAAATAAATGAGAGCATTTATATTTTATCGCTCTCTTTCACAATAAAAGTGGGTTCTTATAGTAGTGATAGAATCCATCAAGACTGTAAGGTTCGCGGACTCCGTTGACGATCCGACGTTGAGAGGAGCTTCAAAACAGAATAAAGTCACCCTACCTGCTAAAAGCTAGATTTCTGGAACGCGCGTAGGCACGTTAAATTGACCGGATTAACAAAATTGTACGCACTCAAGAGCTCATCAATTACGCGCTCAAGAGTACAGACCTTGGGTCTCCCCAAAAGGTGATTTCTACAATGCCTCATGACGCTTATTTATAGGCATGAGGTGATTAGATCACCTGCCTTATAGATAAGGTCAAATATTTGTTTCTCTTTTAAAAAGATTTGGAAATCTCTTATTCATCGTATCTGGACCTGATCTGATATTCAAGATTTGTCAGAATATCTGATTTGATGTATTTAGTTGTGATTTAGATATCCAAAATCAAGATTAAGCATGATTAGATAAGATTGGATATCCAAATCTAAACCAAATTCGATCTCCAACCGATTTGAGATTCTTTGATGCGATCCAACGACTAGCCTCGCATATGGGGTTTTTCTTTACTTTTTACCCGTCAACAGGATCCCCTCCAAAGTTTTCGAAATCTTATTGTCAATTTGTAGCGAGTTTTGAAATACTTTGGATTTCTTTGTTGAGATTTTGTCAGAAGTTTGCACCATTCATTGATCGACGAGCTGTTCAGTAACTGTAGTATAATTGGATCGTCGATAACTACAAGAGGTGATCATTAACGCAGTAGTCTTGGGTGATCTTATTGACATAGCACCACAAGGATATTCTTTGGTCGATCTTATCTTCTTGTTGGCATCTGAATTTTTCTTTTTTCTTTATGGAATATCCACTTTGCAATGATGAATTTTGCGCCTACTCGTTTCTTCGTTCCTGGGGTTTTGATGGAGACAGTTCAAGGCTCTCACGCATAACTTGAACTGCACATGCCAAGATGATCATGTCAGAATCATCAGTTTCGACAGAGATGCCTAATTGCACATGCCTGGAATTTTGGCAGAGACACTTAATTGCACACGCTAAGATGATCGGGTCTAGATCATCGGTTTTAGCAGATGCGCCTAATTGCACATGCATTGAATTTTGGCGGAGACGGTTCAAGATTCTCATGCATAACTTGAACTGCACACGCCAAGATGATCGGTCCGGATCATCGGTTTCGGCAGAGGCACCTAATTGCCTGAAATTTTGGCACATGCCTGGAATTTTGGCGGAGATGGTTCAAAACTCTCACGCGTAACTTGAACTGCACATACCAAAATGATCGGATCAAGACATCAGATTTCGGTAGAGGCGCCCAATTGCACATGCTTGGAATTTTGGCAGAGACGGTTCAAGACTCTCACGCGTAACTTGAACTGCACACGCCAAGATGATCGGTTAGGATCATCGGTTTCGGCAGAGGTGCCTAATTGCACATGCCTGGAATTTTGGTAGAGACGTTTCAAGACTCTCATGTGTAATTTGAACTTCACACGCCAAGATGATCGGGTTAGGATCATCAGATTTCGGCAGAGGCGCCTAATTGCACATGCCTTAGTTTTGGTGGAGACGATTCAAGACTCTCATACATAACTTGAACTTCACACGCCAAGATGATCGGGTCAGGATCATCAAATTTTGGCAGAGCCACCTAACTGCACATGGCTTAGTTTTAGCAGAGGCGCTTAATTGCACACGCCAAGATGATCGGTTTAGAATCATCGGTTTTGGCAGAGGCACCTAATTGCACATGCTTGGAATTTTGGCAAAAACGGCTTAAGCCTCTCACGCGTAACTTCAACTGCACAGCCAAGATGATCGGGTCAGGATCATCGGTTTCGGTAGAGGCGCCTAATTGCACATGCCTGGAATTTTGGCAGAGACAGTTTAAGGCTCTCACGTGTAACTTGAACTGCATACGCCAAGATGATCGGATTGGGATCATCGGATTTTGACAGAGGTGCCTAATTGCACATGCCTGGATGACATGTCTGGGCAATAGACAAAGTCGGTGATCGAATTAGGATCACAAAAGAAACTGTTTATTATGGTATGTATGATGGTTAAAATCTTACTGTTAGAGATAAGAGTTTAACATGACATATTTGATCGTATCAAAGTGATATGGGAGAGATTGTCCAAATCTTATTGTCAGAGATAAGAGTTTAACATGACAGGTTCATGAGATTTTAGCAAACCCTCAGCTATCAACGGATTTGTTATACATTTACCAATCGCTGTTTGCGTTTGGCTAGTCATGCTATTTCCTTCAGCATGACGAGTTGTCGAGGACTTGAATTTCTCTCCCCTTTACTTTTAAAGCATTTGGTGGTTCATGCTTTTACCTTAGCATAAGGAGTTGTTGAGAATTTGAATTCCTCTCCTCTTTACTTTTAAAGCATTGGATTATAACTTATCCTTATAAGATAGTATTGCGATAAATTTATCGCGAAATTTTTAGCAAACCCCCAAGTATGAACGGATTTGATGTGCCTTTACCAATCGCCGTTTGCGTTGAGCTAGTCATGCTTATTCCCTCAGCATAATAAGCTGTTGAGAGTTTTGTTTGGGTTTAAATGCCAAACGTTCTCTCTTCCCTTTACCTTTATAGTATTGAGCGATCGGCTTCATACTCTTACCCCTAGTATGATAGGATTGGTGAGAAATTTTTGATTTCTCTTCTTGTTGCTTCTGACAGCATTGGGCAGTGGATTCATTAGCCTTCCCTTCTCCTTTTTTTTTTTGAAGGTGGCTAGATATAGTATTTCTTCAAGAATTTATCGTTGATAGGCATCATCATCTTGTCGCCGTCTTAATTAATCAGGCGATAGGTTCCATTTGAGTAGACGATTTCTACTATAAAAGATCCTTCTCATTTGGGTTCGAATTTTTCCTTAGTCTTATGGGTCAGGATCATTGGTCTTTTAACAGCTAAGACCAAGTCTCCCTCTTTGAAAGTTTTTCGTTTGACTTTCTTGTTGAACGCTCTCGAGATGCGCACTTGATACAACTAGATTTGTTGTTGTGCATTCAGAATGCAAACTTAGCCCTATATCCACGGGCTTAGCCTCACATTTTAAGCTGGCATAACCTCGCGACTGGGCTAGTATAACATCGTGTTATATGTGGGGTTAGATTTGTGTGCTTGTTTAACCTCGTACACTGAGTTAGATTCATGCGCTGACTTAGCATCGCACACTGAGTGAGATTCATGTGTTGGCTTAGCCTCGCACATTGAGTTAGCATTGCATTTTAGTTGCGGGCATAATTTTGCACTCTACGCAGACATAGCCTCGCATTTAGATGACTTTATGCTAACTTAGAGTCGTATTATATGCGGAGTTGTAGCTCTGTATGCAATGTTTACTGGACGTGGGTCTCACCCCCTGCGTGGGCCACATTTGACTAGTTTCAATGAGCATTCAATTGATCACCTTCTTCATGCAAGACTGCTGATTGGCTTGACGTCTGACTCAAGTCTTAACCTTCCATTTTTTTGAAGTTTACGCGGGGCTAGGAGTTAGCCTCGCATTATGGACTGTTTTGCGCTTTGAATTAACTTCGTGCTCTGGATTTGCCTTGCGCACTGTGTTTGTCATGCGTTGGCTTAGTCTCGCACACTGGGTTTATCCACGCATGCTGGCTTAGCCTCGCGCTGATTTTGATTCACATTCCTGTAGCAAGATTAACCTCACATTTTACGCTGGCATGATCTTGCATTTTAGCCTTGCGTTTTAAATAATTTTACGCTGACTTGGCCTCGTGTTCTGTTATTATGTGCAAGGCTGACACTTAGCCTTGCATTTTGGTATTTTTGCATTAGGCAGATAGTTTGTGAGATTAGCCTCATTTTTGTGCTTGCATAGCCTCGCGATCTATACTGACATAGCCTTGTATCTGGATGACTTTAGCAAGTTTAGCCTCGCATTTGGATTACTTTAGACAAATTTATCCTTGCATCTGAGTTGTTGTATGCATGCTTAGCCTCGCATCTAGATAACTTCATACTAGTATAGACTTGTGTCATATATTGGCCTCATATGTGGGCACTACCTCGCATATGGATAAATTTCGCTGGCTCGGTTTCGACTAAGCCTCGCATTTGGATGAATTCACGCTGGCATAACCATGAGTTAGTTTCGCATCTAAATAACTTCACGCTGGCGTAATCTTGAGTTAGCCTCGCATTTAAATAACTTCACGCTGTGATAACCTTGAGTTATACACGGAGTTTAGCTTGTGCTCTATACGTTGGCTTAGCCTTGCATTATCCTTTCAATTGAGCCTCGCGTTCTGGTTTGCTTTACATGAGCTTTGCATATGCTTTGACGGTCTTGAATCTTCACTCCAAGAATAAAGGCAAGAAGGGCACGCTCGCAAGTCAGACCATCCTTTGAAATATCAACTTCAAAACTGTCAGTGATGGAGTCAATAATATGAACAACATAGTCAGTCCGTGAGGTTTCAGTGGTTGTGTCCATGTTCTTGATGAAATCACAATGTCCATGAGCATCAATGACTGTGCAGTAGTACTTTGTTGTCTCAAAATTTTCAGAGAGCAATGTCAATGGTGATACCGCATTTTTCTCGGTCTTCGGATGCTTCACCATTTGAATTTCAACTTCAATGATTGAAAATCAAGGAGAAAGCGTGGTAGTTCAAGTCCCCAACTTCAATAGCTCGGTCCTTTGGGCATTCATAATCCTTGCCAGGATCAGTAGCAGTTGTGCACTATAATTCAAACTACAGAGGTAATTCCAGTAGTCCGTTGGGACAATATTGTACGCTAGGCCCTGGATTCGATGCTTCCTCTGGATCCACTAGTCCTGAACTGATCGAGGATGGAGTTTCAGGCAATACGGAGCTCGCGTCAAGAATCGAAGAGCTTCGGTTGTTGATGGTCTGAGCAATTGTCATGAGGGCCGACTTAACTGCAGCTAGTGACCAATCTGGATGCGTAGACTTGAGAAGTGTGTCCAGGCCGCTAGACCTGCTATAGATAATGTTGAATGTGTTCTTCCTTTGATTGCTTCGGAGAAGTGAAGGGCCAGTCAATGAGATTACAGTCGGGTCTGGACTGGCTTTGATGGTGTTGTTCGAGGCCAACGTGCTTTTATTTTCTCTATGATATTATTGGTCTCTTCCAACCCAGGACTGGTAAAGGGCCTGACCACCTTGATTACATTGATCTTTATAGTAGCATCAAACTTCTCTAGTTTGAACTCTCCAAAAGAAAGTGCAGCAATTCGATCAATAAGCTGCAGATTTTTTTTAATTTTTTAATTTTTATTTATTTTTATTTTTTTACGTGGCAGTGATCTTGGTCCATAAGGATCACCCATATCCAAGTATTTGTATTTCTTAGTCATGGATTGAGAGTCCGTGGCAACGGACCCACTATAGATGAACCGACACTGGAGTGCTAACGCAGAGCTTCATGACGCCGTGCGAGGAATGTCCCGCAAAGATGCAATAGACTAAACACGAATGAAGAAGGTCCTCCGTGTCACTACAGGCAGGTCTCATCTCACAAGAAGAGCCATCATTAGTGCTAAAGAAGATATGTTCGCTTCAGGTTCGAATAGTCATTGCAATCCTGAGAACCTTATTTGGTTTGATTCCAAATGGCCTTTCTCATAATGCATCATATTTTCACCATTGGTGGAGGGATTCGAAGCCCAAGTTTCAGTTTCAATAGATCATATATATGTAACAGATAGCGTGTATCTTCTCTGTTATATTTGAGCATTTCATCAGGTGTTGGACACAACCTCCAGTCTATATTCTGATACTCTTTATTTGCACTAAAACTACAGAAATGATGCAAGAGGTATTCCAAACTGTTCCTTTCTAACTGCAATACTCTTGATGCCTGCCCAATGTTAAAATGATTGCAAATATATATGGCAATTCTCATTGGAGACATTTTATGTCATGATCCGTCTGCCCTGTGCATGACCTTTCTCTTGGAGGGATCTTTTAAAAACTTCTCTGATGTATGTACTATGCAATTTAAGTTTGTGGATAAAATTTCTATCAAATTAGTCAGTCTTTAAAATGACTGGTACTGATTGTGCTCCGAAGGAGAAGAGGCTGATGCAACTTTGGAGAAAGAGGCCACAACCTTCTTGCAAAGTCTTGATACTCCTGTTAAACGGGAGTTCAATCCTTCGTAGAAGCCACAACCTTTTCCTGTTTACATTGATTAAAATTCAACGATCAAGACTCCACATTGGTAATCAAAGTGAAGGGTGATGGCAATGTGGACGAGCTGAGGACCGCAGGCGCTGTAGTTGCTGCCACGATCCGATCACGATCGCACTTGTCTGCATTGCAAAAACGGGCCTGGGCCTCCGCGGCTGCCTTCGTTGTTTCCAATTCTCACCTTTTGCACCAGCCGCATCAATTAGTTTCCATGACAACTCTCCTTTAATCTTTGAAATGAGATCTCCTGGTTCATCAACAATTGCAGCATAAGTATTTCAACTTAATCGAATGTCTCATCATCAGCCTCCGGAGCTTGAAGACTCTACCATCCATATTCAGTTAAATAAGCTGAGTGATGATTCTAGCAATGATCTCAGATAGATGATCAATTTGGCTAAGAAGATCTCCAAAGCCATAGAATGCAACAACCCCCACAACTTTGAACCTATCAATTGATCATGTATATTGTCGAGATCCACCGCTAACAGAACTTCCCAGTCTCGCTGCCCTTGCCAAATCCACACTGCCAGCAGAAATAGCAAGAGGAGCTAAATACTCCAAACTAGCAGATAAATGAAACATAACAATCAGATTATTTAAACCCTTTGGACCCCCACAATCTTACAAGCTTCCAAGTCCAACATCTATGGCGAATTCACTACATGCTAGCGACTGGCTCGCCAACATAGGCCCTCCCTGTATAGTTGCTACCCATCCATAGGACATTCTCCTCTAGATGCGGCCATGATCTGGCCATCGCCACCACCCATACGGCAACCTCGGCTACTTGGCTCCTGGGGACGAGGTTGAAGTCGGCGGAGTGGAGCTTGCCCTTGATGGTAACGGTCCTGACCTCCGGGAACCAGGCGGCGACGGCAGCAGGGACAGCGGGGGCGGATCGGGGGAGAAGAGATGGAAGGCGGGAGAAGGCGATGAGGTAGAGGAGGATCCCGACGAGGCCGCTACCGGCAAGGAGGAGCCATGGGACCTAGTGCCGAACTCGGCGTAGGCCGCGGCGGCGTAGAATCTCTTCGGGTTAGCCAGGCCGGAGCTCACCTTCGCCATTAGCATCGCCTCAGAGCGATCAATCCGATTTCAATCAGGAAGATTTTCATGAGATCGCGCATGATCTGAGAACTGGTTCTCTCTCTCTCTCTCTTATAATTTTCTCTCTCTCTTTTTTATTTTTATTTTTTGGATTAATTTCTAGGTAAAGTCCCAGAAAATACAGAGGATGGCAGTCAACGACGTTTCTGTTGCCTTCGGGTTACAAACTCCTCGAATTTCCTTGGTCGAAACTCAAGGATGAAGATTACTCCATGTTAATTCGGATTGCACCACAACCTTCTAACACGAAGCGTCTCCCACTATAATTGCTAGTTTGTTCTCTGCAAAAATCTTATTTCCTTCCATTAAATAATTTAATTACAATAAAAGAGAATAATAGAAAAACAAACGAGAGGATTTATATTTTATCGATATTTTTTACAATAAAAGTGAGTTCTTATAATAGTGATAGAATCCATCAAAGACGATAAGGCTCGCGAACTCCGTTGACGATCCGACGTTGATAGGAGCTTTAAAACAGCATAAGGTCGCCCTACCTGCTAAAAGCTAGATTTCTGGAACGCGCGTAGGCACATTAAATTGACCGGATTAACCGAATTGTACGCACTCAAGAGCTCGTCAATTACGAGCTCAAGAGTACGGACATTGGGTCTCCCCGAAAGGTGATTTCTACAATGCCTCATGATGCCTATTTATAGGCATGATGTGGTTAGATCACATGCCTTATAGATAAGGTCAAATATTTGTTTCTCTTCTAAAAAGATTTGGAAATCTCTTATTCATCGTATCTGGATCTGATCTGATATTCAAGATTTGTCAGAATCTCTGATTTGATGTAGTAGTTATGATTTAGATACCCAAAATCAAGATCAAGCATGATTATATAAGATTGGATATCCAAATCTAAACTAAATTCGATCTCCAACCGATTAGAGATTTTTTGATGCGATCCAACGGCTAGCCTCGCATATAGGGTTTTTCTTTACTTTTTACCCGTCAACACTTAGGTTTTTGCTGTTTAGGCACATGTACAAGTATTTTGCTTTCAAACACTTGCAAATGAGAATAGAACACATCCTTCCCACTCTAAACTCTTTCAGGAACATCACCATCTAAAGGGACCGCTGAAGATAGGTTAATCAAATTAACATAATTCATGTTGCTTCACCCAAAATGATGTAGCCAAATTAGCTATAAATAACATACTCTTAATTCTATCTACAATTATACAGTTAATCCTTTCTACAACCCAATTGTGTTGTGTGCGGAACAGATTTTTACTGTCTCATACTGTCTTTAAAAATAATCATCGAATATTTTTTAAGTATACTCATCACAATTATTTGTGTGAACACAATTCAAGAGTTTTCCAATTTCTCTTTTAACTTATGCATAAAATCTTTAAAACTTCGAAGACATGATTTTTGGTTCTTAGCGCGTAGTCCCACACCATTCTAAATGCATTATCTATGAAAGTCACGAAATAAGAAGCTCCACTAATTATTTCTATATTTATAGATCCACACACATCCGAGTAAATCAAACCTAGAATGTTGTTTTTCCTTTGATTAGCATTTCTAATAAAAATTACTCTATATTGCTTTCCAATTAAATAAATGATCACAGTGAAATAGAGCAGTACCTTTCAAGTTAGGAAGCAATTAACGTTGTATGAGAGTTTGCAATCCCTTCTTACTCATGTATCCAAGCCACTTATACTACAATTCCATAGAATTGTCCTCCACTATGTTGATTCTATCATTCTTCAAAAGTAATTGGGTTTTATAAAGAGTGCAATATTTCTCATTTTTGCTATTATAAATGATCATATATTCAACTTCCAGCATCCTTTATCAGAGTTACTTCTATATCCTTCTATTATCTAACTTGTTCGCAGAGAGCATATTGAGGCAAACATTAGGAACAACTCTCACATTTTTTTAGTGCCAATTTTCCACTGTAGTGATGCAGATATTACCTATATCAAGAATTTTAAAAGAATCTTTACTGCGGATCTTGATATAACTAAGGCCATCTTCTTGAAGTGAGGTGAAAGGTTTTGGGTAGTCGCAGAGTAGGAAGTGCCAGAGTCAATTACCCATTTCGAGTTTTGGCAGTCGAGATTGACACTCATTTTCGTATGTGGAGAAAATACGATTTTATTGTCGGTGATGATAGTTGTACTCTATTTACTTTTTGTCTTCTATTCACATTTTTCTTTCTACTCTTACTTGAACTCGCAACATTCTCACTTCATATGTCAATGCTTGCCATAGCAGTAGAAAGTGACATATTTTTTTGCCTTTGATATTCCTCATGATTTTTCTCTATTTTGAATATTTCAACTTTGACTATTTCCCCGTTCTCAATAACAAAAGCATGAAAATGAGAGAAACCCGATGACTTTCTTCTAATTTTTTTTCATTCAATAGAATATTTGTAACTTGGCTCATGGATACAATTCAATTGGGAGTTGTATTGCTTAGAGAAACTACCAAAGTCTTCCAACTATTTGTAACGAGATAAGCAATAGTAAAGATTGAAACTTGCCCTCTAATATCATCTTCATAGAAACCAACTGGTTCATGATGCTTTGAGTCTCGTTCAAGTGTTCTGTGATAGAACTTTCTTTTTTGAACTTTAACTTAACAAGCTTACTAATTAAGAAAGCTTTATTGTTAGATATCCTCATCTCATTGAGACCTTTTAGCTTTTTACAATGACTACTTGCCGAAGTCTCATTTGAGACATGGTGAAAAACACTATTATCCATCCTTTGCCCATTGTTGCAGATGGTCTTGCATTTGATCTTCTTCCAATTATCAACAAACATGACCTCCGACTTGGCAGTGTCAACTTTCACTATTGCACAAAAATCTTTACAACTGAGGAAATTCTCCATCATTACTTTCCAAACCATCCAGCTGTTACCATTAAGACTGATTATTTAAACTCTAGTGGCAGGGGTGTCTCCATCTTAACACAAGAATAAGAACAAATCTTACTCTAATACCACTTGTTGTGAATAATGTTTCAAGTTCTACAATGTGTTAGAGTGAAAAACAAGTGAATAACCATATAAGAATACAATCAAAAGAAGAAAAACACAAGGCACAAGCTTTAAGTAGAAAATCTTTCGATGTGAAGAGAAAAACTATAAGGCAAACTCTAATTAACTTTCACTATAGTAAAATAGAATTATATGGCTCTCTTCAGAATTCATTAGAGGAAATATCTCAAGAGAATAACACTTTGGATCACATCCTACATTTCCAAGATGAATGCTTTGAAAATCTAATAATTCTTCAATGCCAACACAACAGAGTATAAATTTTGAAGAGGGTGTGTAAATCTCATGAAAAAGGACCAACTTCCCAACAGTTTTCCAATTAAACATATATTTATTCCATTTTCCATAAGATCGAAGTTGTTCATAATATTTCCATCTTTTTGGATATACTTATCCAAGTGAAGACAACAAAATGACCGCCTGAAACCAATGGACCAAGCTCCTGCAACCAGACGTACGTACACCAGATGAAATAGCTCAACTGCGTCCTATTCGGGAGCTATATAGTTCATCACACAGTCTGAGCAACAGCATAGAGTACATTTCTTATAGTGATGCCAGCTCCCAGATGAATGGTCACATATACAAACGAGACAATGGATATAATATAACTCTCTTATTAATTCTATGATAATATACATCAGGATGAGAGGAAAAAAGGAACTTTATCGGTCAACAAATTCTCCTAATGAGCTTCTAAATGAACATAGAATACTGATGTAAGTGTCTCTGTTCTGCAGACATTGCCGTCTTCAGTTAGTCATCAACTAAGTTAGGTCAAAAACAATTCAATAATCAAGTCAACCCTTCTGTTTCATTATTGTTCATACTCTGATGTCCAACTTGAGGCATTAGGTGGATGTCACCAAACATAGCCAAATAAGATGAACTTGAGGTTCTTTCAAAATCAATCACGTCCTCAATAAGGTTTTCAGTTCTACCAGTGAATCCTAGCGGAATGACCACAGCAGCAAGGTTATCCATTGAACCACTTTCAAATGCTGCTTGTACTATGCAATCAGCCAGAGAACTTGTGATGGTATGTGTGGAATCTGAGCTCATTCTCTCTCTTGGTTTCTTATCCCACAAAAGATCACAAACTTCTTGTGTCGTCAAATTTTCAAAGATTCCATCAGATGCGGCAACTAGGTAACTGTCATTTGTTCTTAGCGATTGCCAATCAGTGATTTCAGGTGTTGATATGACACCATATCTAAGCAGCAAGATCAGAAGAAACAATTAATTATCGTCACGTACAAACTTTAAATTCAAAATAACAATTATGAGCAAAAGAGTGACATGGAACTCAAGTAGCATACTCAATAGAGTAGTGATATCTGAAAAGGTGAAACAATTTGAAGACTCGAATACTTTTTGAGATGCTAGAATTTTACCTTCTGAAAGACAAGTCACCAATAGCTCGAGATATAGCTAGCTGTCCATTGACTCGAGGAACAAGAGTCCAATCTGAAACAAAACCTCCAGCAGCTTCCACTCGTTCCCTCTCCTCATCTCTGCCAGGATGATGATCCTTGGTCAACTCCTTGACATAATATCCCGACCCAAATTCTGCTAACTTAATAGGAGACACTATGCCATTGCGCCTTCTTTGTCTTCTTAATTCTGCAATCCTACCTGCTATTAAAATTACAATTATTTCACTAAACTTTATTCAAATATTGAACTAAAACTTCCCAAGATGAAATACCTACAGCACAGATGAGAAAAAGAGTTAAGAAAATGAAGAAAGGAGTGTTGCGGAATTTGCTGACCTCTCGAAACAGGAAGATTAGGACTTGTTGAGCATAGAAGAGATTTTGAATCACCCACATTAGAAGCTAATATATGACCATCCGCAGCAAGGACCACATTGGCTGTTGAACCGGACTCGAGATTTTTACTTAAAGCTTCCTGCATAAATCCACAGAGGGCAATCAATCTTAAATTGGAGCGAAAAAAGGCACTGGAAATGGAAAATTATTAATGGCACAAGTAGATGAAAGCAATGCTTGCCTTGGAAAAGGTAGAGTCAATGTCGTGGATTGTCCTCGACAAAGATTCTTTAAGTACTTCCAAGCGAAAGGATTGACCAAAAACTGTGGGAGATATCCATTCTGACCTGTATATTGAAATATATTAACTCAAAGGACTTACAAGGTAAACTATCAACTTTTTATTCAAAATAATAAATGCAAAATCATGATTGCAAATAGAGAATACATAACCGATAATTGACTTTCAATCAAAAGATTCTAAAAGATACACCAAACTGCAGTGCCTAATGACCCAACTAGTCCTAGAAGTATTTTTAGGACCATATGCTGCAAATCGACATCTAACTAAAGTTGTGCACTAGACAAACTGATGCTGAGAATTCAACTGCAGCAAGCAATATTTACAAACCTCATTTCATGACAAAGTTGCACTTTTGAAGATTTCTTTCCTTTAATTGTAACAAAAGTTGGTAAAATGATTCAGGAAACATGTCATTGAGATGGAATATATGGACTCATCATCTGGTAACCAGTCATGGGTTCTAGGATATGGAAGCTTCTCACTTCAGGACAATTTATGGTGAATGCTCTTGGCAAAGCAGCACGAGGAATTTCCATAGCCAATAGATACGAATGAGATTCAGGGGTTTGTGTCAAATAGATTAATTCTTAACAGATAATAATTATATACTTCTTTGGACGTAAATCAGCAAGAGGGTGTGGCATTATTAGGTATATATGGTGAAGGAAAATTAGCGTTTTATTTGTGAAGCTTACCACAGACATGATTGATGAGATGGAATGTTTACAGAGACGATAAATATTTTCTGAAGAAAGAAAATCTAAATCAGGAAAACTAATGTAATATATGAATATAGAGGTTAGCCATTGATGAGAATGATTAAGAACATTAAGAGAATAATTGTGGTGGGACATTCAGGACATAGTTGGAGATTATGTAATGTTGCCGCAAATTCAATTACTGTTGAACCAAAAAGAGCATTGTTACTTGGAAAAGGCTAATGGAAGAGGAAACCAGGGTTGAGTGGCTGAGGTGAATTTCAAGAACAAGTAATTGGACTTTTGCATAAAAAATCACGAATAAGAACTAATCTCTTGAGCCAAGGGTATTACTAGACATTGGAGTGAAATTAGTATCGGAATGTGCATTAAAATATACAGCCCTTTTATTTATTAGAGCATTGACATCATATGCAACAACCAGGAAAATTTCATTTTGAAAATAACTAAAACAACTTGCTGCTTTTTGATTAAGCATCATCAAACAAGTATTACTGGCTAAAAATAATACAAATCACTGCCTCATCATGAACCCATGCTTCATTACCCAATTTATTGTGAAACTAAGTGTCATAGAATTCATATAAGTTGGTATATTCAAGAAAAAAAATTCAAAATCATATGTAGCAACACACAACCTACGATTTTCCGGAAACGCCACGAGAAACATAGCTATAAATCCAGAGTTAGTCAATATTAGGAAACACTAGCACATGAAAAGTCCCCTCATAAAGTCAAGAACACAACCTTGGAGAGTCTAAGTTATTGGAAAATTGCTCACTGTCCAAATTGAGCACTCGCAAATTAAAATTAGGCTCCTCTCTGGATGCCAACATCTTGGGCTGTCTCCTCAATGCCATCAAATATCTTTCATTGCGAAGGTAATGAGCATGCAACAAGAAATGATCAATCAGCATCTTGGAAGCCATATCACTAGCCTCCGCACCATTGTGACCATCAAATACAGCCACAATATCAACCTCTGTCTCTTTAACCCCTGTTCTCTCTGCAGCAGTTTTAGAACTCATCAATTCAGCCCAGCAATGAAAAATTCTTTCTCAATAATACGCACTAATGCAGTTTTCCATAAACCTATCTTTAAAATTTAAATGAGCAAAAATGAAAATTCTTTATCAATAGATTCAACCAGAGTCAACCAAATTGATGTTGAACTGTTCAAAAGCTTAGAATGTTCTCAAAATCAAAAAATTATTAAGGCAGAGATCTTACCAAGGAAAGGAATCTTGATTCCAGTGGCGCAAACCGCGCGATCCTCCTGAAACTTCCGTCGGCCCTGGAGAGTGGCCACTTGGCAGTTGGAGTGGCCATGACTTCGTCGAGGGGCGTAAGTCACCGACGCAGCGCATCGAGGGGATTGGATGACCGCCTCGGCGCCGCCTTCTTGGTAAACAGTCAGACAACTGGAAGAGGAGGATGACTCAGCAGCAAGCGAAAGAGTCGAATTGAGGGACGCGGAGGAGAGAAAACCAATCAAGAATGAGAAGATGATGGTGTTGTTGAACATTACAGATTCCGAGGGTTTGAGAACAAAAGGGGAAGAACAAAGGCGCACGCGGGAGAGGAACACGTTATGAATATGCTTTTAATAGAAGGAGGAACCGTGAATAACCCACTCACAACGTGGCCTGCCTGACGTGGCAACACCTGATTAGCTCGCAGTACAAGCCACGTTGCCGCCTCCGGGTGGTGACAAAAAGTCAACCTGGGAAAATTGGCTACTTAGCGGGGAAATAAAAGGTGTAAATTACACATAATACCCCTCAAATGCTTTCTGAAAGATCTAATTTAAGATACAATAAATAAAATCGTGGGAAATTCTAGTCAGGCACCCCATTTTGCTCAAAACGCCATCCTCGGAGCAGTTTTCGCACTGATCTAATTACTTCCTAAATAGATTTAACATTGATCGCTCAGTAATTAATTTCAGTAATTAATCATTGATTATAACAAAAAATATGATTATAAAAAATAACTGTAAACTTATGTAAACTTATAATTTATTACAATTTTAAGATAATGAGCAAACTGGTGTGCTTGAATAGAATTTTCCTAAAATTTTAAATAATTTCCTTTCCAATTTTACCCTTTGAACCCACCCAACCGTTCTTCTTTATTTATTTATTTATTTATTTATTTTTCATAAACTCTATCCCAGACTGTTTAGCCCAACAGTCTTAGATTGGATAAATCTCCACTTAAGTAAATAGATTCATTGTTCTATGGTGAGCATTGATTGTTTTCAGTTCGATTTTTACTAATTTTCGCAAAACCACACCAAATTAGAAATGGAAGTTGAAACTGTATCGAACTTAGATAGATTCGATTAGCTTATTAGATTCCAATTTTTTGAATAAAATTTATTTAATAATTACATTTTTAATTATTTAATAAGCATATTTCTTGGTATTAAATTTATTATATATATATATATATATATATATATTCATTAGTCGTCCACCAGTGTTTTATTCTCTTCTGCATATTCATCTTTTGAAATTTTGAGCAGCACATATCTCAATAGTAATGGATATCTCAATAGTAATGGATGATGAATGATATGTTAAATCTAACAATTTAGATTTAATAGAAAGTTTATAATCCAACTCATCCATATATACATGTATGTATTTATTCGTAGGGATAAGAATGAGTAGATCAAGGGCTTGAAATGCTTAATTCAAAATTTTAAATTAAAAAATAAAATATTTCACTTTTAATTCAAATTTTTTAAAAGATCGGACCAAGAAGTGACCCTTAAACTTATCCATTCTCACACATACATATAGACACACCTCTTAGGGAATGGTATATTTAAAATGCCTCCATAGGAGAGTTGCCAGTGGAGACGCTTTAAATCTTAATATAAATAGTGTTTGTGAAAAGTTCAAATCATTAATTGTGATCTTCACATTAAAAAATGATGGTATACAAAAAATTATGCATTTTAGATATACTTTGACAGTATATTGGATATGTACAAAATAAATAGTTTTTCAATTATAGAAAAAATAAAGTATCTTAATCAATGATAATGAAGTGCCTAAATTGTATGATTTTTTATATGTCATTTATTTAGAACATAAAAATTACTATCAACGGTTCAGATCATTCACATACACTCTCTATGGTGAGATTTAGGGTACTTTCATAGGTAACCCTCTTATGGTATCGCTTTAGGTGTAACTAAGGTGTCTCTATTGGAGAGTTGCCAATGGAGGCGCTCTAAATCTCAACATAAATATAACGCCCCCATTTTTTAGTTGTTTTCCAAAATGGAGGACACTACTTAAAATAACACTAGATAACCCAACAGTCATAAGATCTTGAAATAAGCGTAAATGTCATATTCAGATTGATAAATAACATGTCTGAAACTGAAAATATTTTATTTATACAAAAAGTTAATTAAATAAAATGGCGCACTATTCTGAATATGAACACAAAAGAATCAAAAAAAGAAAAACAGTGTCCAGCCAAAAGGAAATATAAACAAAATATACAGAGATTTTCTAGAAAGTACTTCACTGCTTACTGTTGCTTGGTCTATTCAATAAAGTATGAGTCTTCTGTTGTGGTTGGTTTTCCTCCTTTGCCTTCCAAATCTTAGTTCAGAACCTAGGGGATTAAACCCAGTAAATAATACAAAGAAAAATATATGTGTACTATAATATGTGAATAAATTATATTGGTGTTAAACATGTCACGTGAATAATGAATAATATAATAGTAAGACTATGTATGTCATTTGCAAATAGCAGGTAAATATCATGTAAAAATGACAAGTCTATGTCACGTTCTTGTTAGCATTTAAAACTAAATGATGGATAAGATAATGCACAGTTTTCCGTATTGTACAAGTGCACGTACATATCTGGGACCCAATCCAAACCCATGGCACTGAACTATAACGTACCGCTAGGTGCTGCTAGACAAATCTCGTACTGTGAAACAGTAATAGACATCACTCTTGTGAGGATTCATGTATCAAACTGTGACTCAGTATCACACAGTACTGTTATAGTCTAAGTCCTTAGCACCTAACAAGAAATTGCTATCATGATCCTCAAATGATACGGTCCTTATCCATCATGTAGTTCCCCCAAATTCTCATGTCAATAATACACGATACACATGAACCCATAGAAATATATAATTTGTCAAGTCAGATAGTATGCATGTTGTTTACTAGAAACTAAAATTCAAGAATCAATAAATATATAAAATTGCTAGCTATTTTAAATAAATGTCAAGAACTTCATATTGGAAACTAACTAGAACCACAATATTTCTTCATAACTGGATCAAAAGACCAGTAAGAGTTATTGAAGAGGTCAAAAGAACGAATAAATGTAGAGAATTTATTAACCATGTTGATTAGCCTATATGCAAACCGGAGCAGTTTAACCATGACACTGTAAATAGCAAGCATTACAGCAAGCACCATTTATGACATGTATAAGCTAACTCAATCACATCACAAAGCCCTTTCCATACATATGAATTATACAAATTTATACACTTCTTATATTTCATAATCCCATTTGTGAATTAACTGTTCAAAATATGAACCGAGTATGTTCACGAAATAGTAGTCCAAAATGTGAATTGAGCATAAAAGTAAATAAATTACGTATATAAAATGTAAATTAAATAAATATTCTAAGAAAAGAACAAAAAATAACAGTGTTACTTAAAACGAACTCCTTGGGATTTCTTAAATTTTCTCTTTATTTTTCTCCTTTCTTTCCTTTTCTTTCTCTTCTCTCACCACCCTTTGTTTTCCTATGATCAGAGAACTAAAGTTAGAAAGAAAGCTTGAGAGAATGAGAGTAAATGTCCGAAGGCATTTTTATAATTTCATCCCCTTATCATTATCTTTTCTTTCTCTAAATATTCCATGTAAAAGCACGTGCCCATGCAAATGCCACTCTCACTCTTCTTTTAACAACACATTACTAACTTAGGATTGGGGTGTGCCTTAGAAATTTAGTTTAATTTTGGGGTGTGTAGAAAAATTTTCTAATTTATTTAATATTTTATTATTTTACGGCTCCAGTAAACATTTTTCAAATACTACCAAATTTATATAAGATGTAGTACTCAATGAGAGGAATACTAAAAAAATATCCATTTGTCATTTTGATATCCGAAATAAAATAAATAAAATTCTGAAATAATTAGAAAAATAATTTAATATTATTAAATTAGCAGATTTGGAAATTTTTTTGAGATTGCAAGGAAAATTTATAAAAATCATAAATATTAGAAAACTAATAACCGCGAAGACTAAACATTATTTGGAGTTACGGATTTAAAGTTACGTCCTCCGAAAATTATTTCGATATCGCAAAATTGATTTCTGTAGCCTTATTTGGAACGATCGGACTCAAAAAGAAATACAGGTAGCATGAACTTTGGAATATTACAATAGAAAGTGTATGTGTTAATACGAACTATTGATTATGATTTTCATGCTCTAAATATTTGGTATATAATAAATTATGTGATTTAAACACTTTTTTATTATCGATCAAAATGTTTTATTTATTCTATTGTTTAAAAAACTATTCATTTTGTATAAATCCAATATACATCAAACTGCATCTAAAATGAATAATCTTTTGCATATCATCATTTTTGAACGTGGAGATCATAATTAACGGTTTGGATTGTCCACAAATACTCTCTGTGTTGAGATTTATATAGATAACTCTCAATCAAGTCACCTTAGATATGCTTTATATATATATATATGAGTAAACGAGAAATTCACTGGTGGTGAAGAAAGTTCCTTCACTGCTTGTGGTGAAGGAAGTTCCTTCACAGCTACTTAGGTGGTCCAATACAATTATTATATGTGGCTCAATTTAAGATAACAAATAAAAGAACGCTCTTAACCATCTTTTGAGTGGCGCAACGTGTAATAATTATATTGGGTCGCCTAAGCGGCGGTGAAGGAACTCTCTTTACCGCTGGTGAATTTTCCGTTTCCTCATATATATATATATATATATATATATATATATATATATATATATATATATATATATATATATATATATATATATATATATGAGCAAATGGGAAATTCACCAACCGTGAAGTGAGTTTCTGCACCGCTACATGAAATGCCACTCAAGGTAATAAATAAAAAAACTCACTTAAAGTGATGCCACATGTAATAATTTTATTGGGCCATCTAAGCCGCGGTGAAAGAACTCCCTTCACCGTCGATGAATTTCCTATTTACTCTCTCTCTCTCTCTCTCTCTCTATATATATATATATATATATATATATATATATATATATATATATATATCATTTAATAGCTTACGCAATTTATCTGAGCTGCAATTTTTATATATCTCCAATAATTTTTTCAAATAATTTTCTTTTCATTACTGATCTCGACCCTTTAGGATTTACTCATACCCAATTTTTTGAGTTTTAGTTTTGATTTTGTCCTCCATCAAATTGATACAAAATTAACGATTTTCAATGAACGAAACATTTTGTATCATTTGATGAAAGGATAAATGAGCTTCAAAATTTATAAAATTTAATATGAAATAAGTTAAGGATATATAGATACTAATTCTATAAATAATTTGAAGAAAAATCATTGGATCATTATAATTTTGCTGCTAGCTCATATAATTTTTCCTAAGCTGGCAACTCACCTACAGTAATATATATATATATATATATATATATATATATATATATATATATATATATATATATATATATATTGGATCATTATAATTTTGCTGCTAGCTCATATAATTTTTCATAAGCTGGCAACTCACCTACAGCAATATATATATATATATATATATATATATATATATATATATATATGTGTGTGTGTGTGTGTGTGTGTGTGTAATTTTAAATAATTTAGCCAGTTTTGGATTTTAAAGTTCAAAACCAAAAATCAACTAAATTACTTCAATTCAGTTCAGATTTGCTTGTTCATCTCAACAGTTACTGCAATTTTAACTAAACTCTACGCACCTCTTACTCACCAACTCAGAAATTTTTGCCAATGTCATTGCAGAGTTGATCAAAATACACCATTGAGAACAATCAAAACATGCCAAACATGTTAAGCTTGCAGATTACTGACATAAAATGAATAAAATACACACACAAAGTTGTTGAATGAAGAGCAACATCACCATCAAGAGACGAGCTCAATTAATCCAAGCTAGAAGAAGATATTCATTCTTTTAAATGCTCCATTAATCCAAACTTGAAGAAGATATTCATTCTTTTAAATATTGCGACGCCGGACATAATGTCACATGCATGAGAAGCATGCTATGCATAGCCACCAAAGTCGAACAGTATCAATTAAACAGTAACAGACTAAAAAACAGAATGCTGCTAAAGGAACATTTGCCAACGAAGTACAGCACTTGAAACAGGTAGAAATCACCAAGCACAGCTTAACCCAAATATTGTTTATATATGCCAATATTAAAGATTGGACACATTTATTTTAGGAACACCACAATACATCAAACGCAGCGAGTACAATACGCACATCCCAATCCATAGCAGTTGGATGTTTCATTTATTTACGTAATACCACTCAATATCAAACCCAGGAAGTCCAATAAGTTCATCGCAAGCCATGAAGTTGGATTATAGGGTTTACATGCAATTCCAAGTGACTCAACAGGTACATGGAGATGTAAGCCTCCAGCAACTTTAATGAGCTGTAATAGCAGGGCTACCACCTTCTCCCTTGTTCACAAATGCTTCGAGATACTCCTTCCTGCAATGTGCAAATAATATTGAGAACAAAGAGAGCTTGATACAGACACCCACTATGAATGTTGAAAGGAAGTTCCTAGCGATCTCGAGAAAGTAGAGACTTGAATTACCTTGCAGGAAGATGGTCATGAGGGCGGTTGTATGGAGTCCACACTGGCTCACCCACAAAAAGACGGAGGGCCTGCACAAAAGGAACAAAAGGAATTACATGACATCGAGACTTCTGCGTGAAATACTGTGCCTTCAATTTGGTATGCACTAAATAAAATCAGAAGCATTGTTGTTGATATCCCAATCAAAACACGTGGACTATGGAGCAGAACGCTTAAGAACGCTCCACAGGATAATCATGCAAGCTCTTACAGATGGTTCCCCTCATGAAAACTTCTTGTTGAAACAACCATAGGAAGTGAATAGGTTGACCAAAAATATCTCAAAGATCAGGTGGCTCATGGGAAGATCAAACATAACTAGTCAAAAAGATTCCAAGTAAACTGTTAGAAGATTCAAGACCGAATATACTAATGAATGAGGGTCTAATCTGGCAAAAGTTTATTGTTAAAAAGAGCCAAAATAAACCATCTCCCCAAGAATGCAGCAGAAGATTGCTTAATTATTACACGCCAGGCTGAGAGCCATGGATACGCAAAGCCAACTTTTGATCAGTTTAACAAATCGCTTCTATGCATGCAGGCAGGCATCATCCACCAACAATCTCCTGACAATCTGCAGGTGTTTGTATTCAAATCTAGTGGTAAAGCCTATTGCTTCTAGACTATATTGCACTGATGCAGACAGTCTGATATCAAGATAACAGGGCACCCTTCTCAAAAAGGAAAGTACGAAAATACAGCATGGCATAATGCACATATAAATCTTTCGAAGTACAAAGAAAGGAATTATCATGTTGGACACATATATCCAACACTCTATAGCTTCATGAAGTAAGTATCCAAGTCACAGCCTAAATAGGTTTAAAGCATTATGATCATGCCCATGAACATGGAGACCTTATATTAACAATTTTATTTATCCCGAAAACAAACATAGATATACAAATAAGAACTCTCATATCTTAAATCTGAACCATAATGAAAATAAACTTCAGTTATGGGAGGATTAATGCTTCAATCCTATGCTATTATACAATTCTTTTGCAGGCTTTTTTAAAGTTATCAGTAGGTTACCTTTTCCTTGTTCAATTTGGCTATGGAATAGCTTGTATACTCTAGTTTTAATCTCAAAATCAAGGACACTGTGAATACAATTCTATATTAAGGATGACTACTGAAATTTGTAATTGGACGCCTTTGTTTACCAATCTCTTTGAGGGATATATATGGCTTAATTAGGTTATGGAATAGTTTGCAAGCTAAATTTTAGTTCAGAGCTATTTTCATTGTTCACTGTTAGGATCAGGTTTGCTTGCCTACAACAACTCGATCTTGGCACCAATCCATACAATCAAAACCAAATGAAGAGTATACCAACGAAAAACTAGTACTGCAGAGGCCATAAATTTAATAAATGGACACCTGCACAAGGACTTTTTTGTCTTGAAGTTCAAGTGCAGTAAGGACATCATATATTAAAAAACAAAACACAGCATTAAACAGAAGTGTGAATTCAGTATCCGGAAAACATGAAGCAATCAGGTGAGAACAAGGTAATAATCCTGATACAAATTAAGAGATCCTAGCTGCAGGAAAAGTGAAGTGGCAGCAGAACTAAAAAACAAGAAAATACCTTGATGTAGTTATCTGAGTCCAGAGTAAAACGATGATAAATTCCAGCAGGTAGCACTATCATGCCCCCTTTCTTTACTGCCACCCGGATCCAACTTTCATCTTTGTCCCTCACATCAAAATAACCTTTAACAAAACGGAGTACATGTAAAAAAAACAAAGCCATATGCGTACCACACGCAGTCATATTGGCTAGCGAGGTAAATGCAAATGATCAGTACCACTTCCTTCAAGGCAATAACGGATCTCTTCATCAGTGTGCAGGTGTTCCTCAAAGAAGCTCTTTATCTTGGCTTCGTAATTCGGCAGCTTCTCTGGGCAGACTTCACAAATGTCCTGTGGAAGAAAGGTTAAGAAATCAAAGCTATTTATAGCTTTTATCCTCGTTGTCTAATTATCACCAAGAAGAATAACTATCTTAGATGACAAACCGTGTAAGTGTAGCCCCTAGCTTCACGAATTTTCTTCAGGTTTTCATCATCTTCAAAGTCATCACCACCCTTCAGACGCCAGCTAACAACACCGAGTTCTGCCATCAGAACACAATTTATCTTAAGAAAGTTTATAGAAAAACCTTGGAAGTCAAGTTGACATGAGATAAGGAAAGAAACATGCAAAACCTTTAAGTTTGTCCAATGAGATAAATTCCTTGGGTTCACGATGATGAGGAAGTCTCTGGTCTTCATCACTGTCATCCATGTACCAGGCTTGGATAACTTCTTCCTTGCCATCCTATATTGATGGAAATGGAGGTCATTCATGCCATTCTATCTACTTTGTAATTCTCCTAAAGATGTGTTTGTCACAAGCAATGTTGAAAATAACGTGTTATGAAACCTGTTATGTTGCGTTATGAAACCTAACAGGACGCCAATGTTACTTAACAGTCGAAAATAACTCAATACATCATAACGGTGCGTTTTTTCTGTTACTTTACGTTATTTTACGTTATGTTATGTTAAGCTACATTATATAACGTTATTTATAGTAATTTTTTAAATAATTTTTATATTGATGCTGATTATTTATTTTGATTGTTAACGAATTGCTACAGTTTTTTTTACTTAGCGACTTGTTGTTTGCTAATTTGATTGCTTGTAGCATTATTAACTTGCTAGTTTGTGACTATATCCTCCTTTTCAATTAATGAAATTTTTTACTTGCTGATTAAATTAAATTCTCAACTAATCTAAAATAAACAATTAAAAATAACATAAATTTAGTATTACAAAATATAAATTACAATATTAAAAATAATTGAAAATAAATTTGATATTGTTTTCTTATTTAGTTGATGACTGAAATTAAGACTATGAATGTAATTTAATTATGAATATAAATATGAAAATTACTGTGAAACTTGTTTAAAATTTAGAATTAATACTGGGATATAAAATATTTTTATAATTTTCTTTTAGAATTTTTTAATTCATTTTCAATTTATAAAATTTATTTTATATAGTTTATCTTTTTTATTAAATAAATAGAAAATTGCATAACCTCTGTTATGCGTTACGCTAAATGTGATATAAGTTAGCAGAGACAAAACGTTACGTTACCATTATCGTTATTTTAAATATTGGTCACAAGTATCGTGATTTTCCCAAAATAAGTAAGGGTGATCAGTAAATTGATTTAAGATAATTATTTAATACCAGATATGAAGTTCATGTAGAGTATTAATAAGATCCATGAAAGATTTAAAAAAAGAATTATAGATATATAAGTATCAAACTCTAAATCATGGATATGCAAATCATGCCAATTATCATCTAAATAACAATCTCGTTGTGAAGTTCATAGGATAGAACATTCCGTACAAAAGAATGTCCAACAATAAATTCTAGACTAGTTGGAAAATAAGATAACCTGTCTTAATGTTCATGCAGTCTAGGCTCCTGCAACCATAGAATCTCCATAATTCTCTAGGCTAATGAAAGAGACTAGAAGATGGGAGGATTGTCAGTTTAGTATGAGGAATTGCATTCAGATAATCACTTCTCAAGCACATATAAAGAGCCAAAAAAAATGCATTTAAAAGCGAGGTCATCCATGAAGCGCAATGTTCCCTAGGTTTCATAGTTTATTTGGCATCTACCAGAAACATTATAGATCTTATAACAAGTTGTTGATGGCAAGTGATATTCTCAAAAAACTTGGGATGATGGGAACCGTTATGACCATAAGAAAAGGTTATAAAAATCACATAAGAATTTGTTTTGTTGGATGCTCCCCAATCAAGATAAACAAATTACATCTAGCAGTTGAGCCTCCAAAAGATATAAGAAAAACTAATCCCGTATAGTGGAGGACAAAAGAAGTATAATGCCAATAATAAACAGGAATTATACACCCACCTACGTTCTTGCATAAGAGGCATGCTGAGTTATATAAAAAACATGAGGGATTCATTTAGACAAGGAATAAAGTAGACATTAAACAATGCTGTGACTTCTGAGAAAAGGATAAATAACTATGTACTTTGAGGTAATGCTTCTATATGAAACTTAACTGTCAAATAGAAGATATCGAAATGGTCGTGTCAAAGCCATCCGACAGCAAGAAGTTTGTGATTTATGATGCCATGTTTCTCAATGGAAGACTTTCACTGAGGAAGTTTAAAGATTTAAACCTTGGGCATACACCAATCGTACTAACCAAATCCCAACAAGCATGGACACTTTTATTTGGACAGGTGTCACGTCAGATACACGTGTGCTACGCATGCGTATTGGATGACATTTCTTTCTGTATTGTTGTCGTTTCATACTCGCTATTTCAGAACTTGTTGAATGTACGTGTGTTGCATTCCGTTGTGTTCATGGAAGCGTGTGAGCGTGCATGCTTCTTAGATGAGAAATCCCACTAGACATAGATCATATTGAAATATATATAGTATGAATTCATCAGTGAGTTACTGCAACCATGTTGAGAACTTGGGGTTCATGTTGGATGCATAGATATACCGATATTCAACAACTAAATGTTAGATCCATCGCTTAATTATCTAAAATTTTAAACAAAATCATGCATGAGATGTAAACAAACAATAGTGAATTCAAATATTATTGCCATTTAAATGGCAAGGAATTAAAAAATGATGCCTGAATGATAGGATTCACAACTCATTATTGTTTGCGAAGGTTTTGTTACATTGTGTCTTCAACAAGGCAGCCCGCTTTCACCAACTCACTGCTTAAATAAGACTCATGATGTTGTTTGAAATGGATAACATGAAGGGTTAAGGTACGTTAACCCTTTTTTGAATTGCCAAACACAAAAATATTCACATTAAGTGTAGCTACCCCTACTTAAATTGATAACTATATAAAAAATGACATGAGGATTAAGATGGCTCATCCAGATACACTAAGAGTTAAAAAAAGTAAGAATGAAGGATTAAGTGATCTTCCTCACTAGATAGATGAAGTAACCCCCTTGTTTCTATATATAGGAAAAGTTGACAACATTTTCACTATTTTAATCCCGCTTTACTTAGAATGGAGCCTTAACCCTTTTAATTAATCCCTCTCCTTTCTTAAACATAAAAGATCAAAATAAGTCTGATCCTAAACTAAGAAAATTAAGCAAACAAACCTATTTTAATAAATAAATCCAAGAAAGAAACAAGTTTTTGGAGAAAAACCACCAGCATATCTAAGTGAAACATATAGCTATAGATACTAAAGAAAAACAGGTTCACATGGGTATCAACTCAATAATTTCATCCAGTGTAGAGGTCCTAGTGGATGACAAATTTATAGGAGGAACCAAAATCCAGAAGTTTTGGTACTGCACCAGGCATGTACATTCATTATAAATGAAGAAATCAAGCAGCAGCAAGCTCCACGACAAGGCATGAGACAAGAAAGGAAGCAGCAAAGTCAAATTAGTTGGCTAGCTAAAGAGGAATCCACAATGAGCAAGAATATGTCGTGTGACAGTAATGTGATGACGACGGCTAAGCCCCTTTTATCCAGCACAAAGTTGTGCAAAGTTATTATAGGCATATTAGTGATTGGGCCATGAGAATTAAACAAAACCCTCTTCCATCAGCAAGCACCCAAGCGAGAGTGGAGGATGACACAGGCCACTACAATACCACTTTGATCCTGATGGAAAATGATGAATGAAAGATGCTTTAAAAACCAAGAAGAGAAGAAAATGGAAGAAATTCATAAGTTGGCGATCAGAAGAACACTCAAAGGAGAAGCAGGTGGAAGATGTGAAAAAGCAATTGGCTAAAGCAAAGAAACATCTCCTTTGCAAGGATCACCGCCAGCACAAACCAGTAAATTTAGTTGCAATGTGACCATGAAGAAGTCCTAGATATTATTAGGAACATAATGTATAATAATTGCCACCACTAACCACATTTTTTCTATCTCTGATCCTAACTCAAAAACTAACTCCCATGGAAAATCAACAAAAACTCCCAGCTGCTCCTTTAAAAGCTAGGTTGCATGGACACAACAAAGGTGTAACACAGCATGACAGACTACCTACAAAATAGTATTGGCACGACAAGACGTATTATGTCGGACATGATACTGCTTTATAATAGGCATCATAGGAGTGTCTATGCTACCTAGACTAAAAGTATTCCAATATAATAATAATTCTTGATTTCACCCTAACCAAATTATTCGAAGACTCCTCAAAAATAATATCTAATCTAATCTTCAAAAATTCTGCAAACTCACAAAATACTGAATTTTTAGTATCCAAATACTTTGAAGAAATAATCACCTAGAAATTCTGACTCTTTCTATAGTATCATATTCAAGGGAGGAAAGAGAAGCCAATGTCTAAGCCACTAGTAAACTTTCTTAAATTACATACAAGACAACTGAAGTTATGTTTGTAGTATAATAACTACTAAACCTTTTATCCCAAGTATTTAGGATAGGCTACACAAACCGAAAAGGAACTATGCCGGCTCAAGCACATGGACTTCTTCACCATTCTTATTGAGCAATATCATTAATGCCTTTTGTTCCATATCTTTTCATATCATTCCCATTCATATTCATGTGTTCTTCAGTTGTCCCTTTGCTCCTTCAATTTACCCTACATTAAAAAACTCCACTTCTAAATTGGTGCATCTATAGTTCCATATCGCACGTAACCAAACCATTGTAGCCGCTTTTCTCCCATCTTCTCTTCTATCAGGGCTATACAAGGGGGCAAATCCAGACACTTAAACCAAGAGCAGAGTTATTGAAGGGTCCAGCTGCTGGGATAGCTCATCGGGTGTGTGGAAGTAAAGCATTCAGTCTAAAAAGTATATCATATTTTTATTCTATAACTCTTGTGCAAATCTATTATATTACAATATAAACAGAGATGTCTATTTTATATGATGAGTATATAGTATAGTCTAAAATTTATATTTCTTTCTTATAATTCTTGATACAATCCGAGTACAATCAAACAAGCAAGTTATTTTTTAATCATCGAAAAGCAAAGTAATTGTGTTCACATGCATCACACCTATAAAAGGGTGTAGATTTTCAAAAAGAACAACATATAGGAGTTAAGTTTTGCCATTGTTTTTTGGAGTTTAAAATAAAACAAAAAATATTTCATTTAGCCTAAGAATGTGAGATATCATTCTCAGAGAAACATTGATCAATTTTCTCTCATATTCACGATATTCATAATCAAAACTTGAAAATATAGGGAGTAGTAAAATTGTGGACTTAAGAAGGTATTCTTGAAAAATTTTGAAACAAACCCATATACTAAATAATTTTTTCGAGAGGACAGTTGCCCACCCTAGCATGTATAAGGTCTGCAACTGGCAATGCCAATCTTAACAAAAATATCTTCATTTATCATCTTATCTCACATAGAATTACCATACATCGAAATCATATGCATCTCTGCTAAACTCATTTTCTTCCCGTGATGTTTCTTTACAACCCAATATTTTGTGTCATACAACAAAGTTGACCCAATATCAATCCGATAAAATCCTCCCTTTACCCTTAACGCAATGTTATGACTGTATAAAACTCTTGTTACACTTCTCCATTTTAACTAGCCAGCCTGAATCATATCGTTGGCACCATTTTCGATCTCTCAATCTTTTGGATAATGAAACAAAGATAAGGCATCTAAACTGATTGCTCATCATTATCTCTCGCACGTCCAGTGTTAAGAAATTATAATGTGATCCTCTGTTTACTAAATCTTCACCCATAAACTCTTTTTGGGACCTACTTAACCTAAAACCTCAAGGTTCTAAGCTTTATCTCCATAAATCCAATTTAGTATCTATCCCTAATCTCATCTCAACGACGAGGATAATATCATCAACAAACAATACCATCGTATCTCATCCAAAAATAGCTCTAGTAAGCTCATTAATCACTATGATGATCAAGGCCTTAATACAGATTTTTTATGCAATCCAATTGTGAAAAATCACTTGTTAAACCATCAAAAGTTCTAACGTCTACTACTACTCCATATTTCTGATCATATCAATATACTCAATGGGGACTTCTTCACCAATATCCAGTACCTCTTTTACCTTAATATAAGCTTTTTCTAAATCAATAGAAAACAATATATATTGCTGGTTCTCTATTAAAATCTTATAAGTTGACAAAGGAAATGAATACCTAAGTCGTTAATCGCCTTGGCACTAACCCAAATTGGTCCTCCTATATCTTAGCATTATATCTTAACGTGTATTCAATTACCCTTTTATAAGCTTCATAGTGTGATACATGAGTTTTTTTTCCATGATAATTAGAACAACTCTGAACATTACTAGTGCTCCTATATAGAGGTACTATAGTACTCTTCCTCCACTCGTTTGGCTTCCTATTAGTTTGCCAAATCTTGTTTAAAAGGTTTTCCAACAATCTCTCATCTCTCAGATATCTCAATACCTCAATAGAAATTCCATCTAGACCAACAATTTTCTTAATTTTATCATCTTCAAAACCTCATTAACTTCAGATTCTCTAACTATGCTAAAAACTTCAAATTATATTCCAACACTAAATAGTAAGGACACCCAAATCATTAGTAAAACCACCATTGAAACAGCTGTCATAATAATCTTTCTATATATCCTTGATCTCTTCATCTCGAACTAAAACCTTGTGATCCTCATCATTGACACTTTCCATTACATAAATCTCTCAACTTTCTTTCCCTTAATAAAAAACTAGGACATCCCTCCTTAACCATTTGAGCTACGCCTGTAACCAAAAACAAAAATAAAAATGCGATTTTTAAATCTTGATGCAAAGCAACTAAGACATTCTTCTTTAATGATTTTTCGACAACATAAAAGTTTTCTTGCCCTATACATAACTTGTTCACACAATTGCTTCCTAATGCAACAAGAAAGGGGATTTTAAGATTTTGTGGTGAGAATTTAAGTGGAATTGGATGAACTATGATTGATACATACTAGATTCGAGTCTTTGCCCTAGGTGATCACACCCACTCTCAATGATAATACAAGGAAAGATTCAATTATTGATTTAGAAACCCACCCAAGTGTCACCCACTTTCTATGATTCCAAAAAAAAGATTTGATGTAGTTTAGCAAATCGACATGCTAAGACAAAGTTTTCATACCAATATTTCTTTCTACTCTACTCATGAATACAAACAACATGCACAACATGTGCCAGAACTAAAAGTCCCTAAAACTGAAAAAACTAATGTTATGTTTGGCATTAGAGTAAGTGAGGAAAAAGAAAATAGAAAAGAAATTATCTATTGTTTGATTGAGCAAAAAAATTTAAGGAAAAAAAAGGTTGGGTGCACTGAGAAAATATGGATCAAATTTTTGCTTGTCATCCTCCCCTAACCCAAAGAAAATGGAAGTATATGTTATTTGATGTTACTACTTATTACATGGAATTATGGTAAGAGAGTGAAAGGAGTTTGGAAAAAAAATCTTTAATTTTATATTTAATCCATCATTTTTCTTCTTAAATATTTTAGTTATTTTTGGAACCAAACAACAAAGAGAATCTTATTTCCTTTTCCTTTTCTTTTTCCATTTCTTTTCCTTTCTTTCATGTTATATCAAGCCAAACAGTCTTATTGTCAAAATTAAATATAAGTCTGCATAATGATCCCCATGGATACTCTCGACTTAAAAGCATTCATCTCCACCGAATGCAGTGTTAACCATGTCAATCATGTCCTCCCTCATCAAGCATTTTCATTGGGCCATAGTGGTGATCGTAGAACCCGCACTTGTACATTGAGTTACAAGATGGGGGTGGACGAATTGGCCTATGTGACAAAATAACTGCAGCAGATGGTGGATCTAGAAGGACACATATCACAAAGAGTTGAATCCTCCCAACCGTAGACTAAGCTAATATTGAGGTCTCGAGTAACATCCAACTCGAACGCATTGAACCAATCTCTCTCAGAACCCTATAGCGATGTGTATATCGAATATGAAGAATCTCTATAGTTCCAAAAGAAAACCTCTCAGAAATCCTAATCATCTTGTCTCCAACTAAAAATCCATACTCTTTTATGTAAATCTACAATAGATGTATAACAGATTGGTAAGTATAGCACTAAACACAATCCATCGACAAATTTTATCACACAATTTATGCAGGAAATTTGCAAGTGATGTTACAAGTGTGCTAAGCCCGTCTCCTAGAGGAATAAAAAGTACATATATAGGTGTTATACGCCTACCATCGGTAACTATCTCACAAGGACTTAAGCTTTCCCTAATGAACTGACATTTACATAGGTGAAGTGGTTGGAGTTCATGTGCGTTATCAAAAGTCAGAACATTTACCTCACCCTCCCATGTGATGTTATCATTGTCATCTTATGCCTATGAATATTTCCATCCCTCCTTCCATTTTGGATGTTCCTCCAATGCCCACGGTCATCTATATTTCTTTTTCTAACTTAAGTTCAATTTTCTGAAGCTCCTGAAGCACAAGGTCAAGTCTTGCTTCAATATTTGGACTAGGATTATAACACATATTGTTATTAAGGGCACAAATTTACTCAATCAAGCAAGTTCAATGTTAACCCTAGACTCCAAACATTAAACGCATGTGATTATACAAGAAAAACAGAATAAGACCCTAAGGTGATCATACAGTGTAATCAACATACAAAGAAAATCAATTGGTGAACATGAGTAGCAGTGAACACATCCAAGTCCGTGCTAACAACAAAAATGAATGTGAAACTATCAATTGAAGTATTTGGTTCAATTAGAGCTTACCTCGTGGGAAAGATTCTTCCGTCTCAAAGCTGCAAGGTTCAGCAGCAAAAGCCAAGGAGTGCAATACCTCAAGTATGGCTCGAATGGACTTTAATCGGGACTGGAACGGGTCCAGAACAACATCTTGACTGTTAACAAGTCTAAAAGTAATAGCGGGTCGAATTTGACTTCAGAATTGATTTAACTACTAAATGAATTGGGTTCGGATCGAATCCGCTATTGAATGAACTTGGATGCGGATCGGGTTTCGCCCAGTGAAGGTTGAAAATGATGAACCTAAATGGTCTCAAATTACAATCTAATCTAGTTGATTTTAATATAAATCAAGTGAAATCTGAATCGATCCAGACTGATTAAAAGCAAATCCAAAATGAAAGATCAATTGAATTCGCTAGCGTAGTTCAACAGCTTTGAAAAGGAACAAACAATGGGCGATAAACAATTAGCGGCCGGGAAACAAAGACATAATGACGGTTGGTATTGGAGAGACAGGCATGCAGCAATAATTGTAGAACTCAGTAAAGTTAACCAAGGAAGAGAAGACTGGCGAGGAAAAGAGAGATTATGATTCGAATATCGTCGGGAGTGGAGTCAATAGAGTTGTCGGCTATCGAGAGGCTGTTGCAATAGCAACAAAGGAGAAAAAACGATGCCAAAAAAACTCAAATGCAGCAGCAATGACTCAAGGATAATGCGATGAACTATGACAATTCAACATGGAAATTGATTAGCGAATTGGTTGGGCACGACAATGAAGTGCTGTGAAGCAGATATGGCTAGTGAAGTTCGGGTCAAGGACGAGAAAGGAGGTGATGTTCCTACTCTACACTACCATCGATAATGGATAATGGTTAATTGGAGGCTAATTGCTAATGAAGATGATGATATTATTGTCAGCGGAGAGTTGTTGTCGATAATAGGTAACTTAATATTTTTCTATTTCTTCTTTTTTTTGTTAATCATTTTTCGTTCTTTTTGTTGTTTTCTTTCAGATTTTTCTCTCTTTTCTCCTCTTTTTTTTTTCTCTTTTTACTATTTTTAAACCAAAATTCAAAATGAAAAAGGAAAAAGCAAATAAGAAAAAGAAGAAATGAAGATGGAGATGGGAATATTAGGTAAAAAAAATTTAAAGAAAATAAAGGAAGAAGATGGTGGGTTTAGGATTTGGTGAATAAAATGAATTTTTTTTTTTTTTTTACTTTTTTAAGCTCCAATACCAGTTTGATGCAGCAAGGAAGGAAATTTTGAGATATTGTAGTGGGAATTTGGTGGAATAGGGATTAAACCAAGATTGGTATATGATAGATCTAGGCCTCAACACCCAAGGGATAGCTCACCCACTCTCAAAGAGTTCATGTAAAGATTTAGGGTTTAATTTAAGAATCCACTCAAATGATATCTCACACACTTTCAACAAGTACCCGAAGAAACATTTAATTTTGTTTAACAAATCAACATACTAAAGATAAAGTTATTATATCAATATCACATTCTATTCACATTCATGAGTACAAACAATATGCACAAACTAAGAGTTACTAAAAAAACACGAGGCACTGAAACTAAGAAAATTAAGTCAAAATTAAATATATGTTTTCATAATAGTCCCAAATCACTTAGGACAAGTTAAAAGAACGAAGAGAAGAGCGAAGAAAATATGAATGGAGGTGATACGAAAAGATATAGACTCTAGAGGTTTAAATGAGGAATATTACTTGATAGAAAAGAATGGAGAAGAATTAACAACGTGATTGATCCGGCATAATTCTCTTTTGGTTCATGTACCCTACCCCAAGTACTTGGGATGAAAGGCTTGCAATGAAAGGCTTAGCTGCTATTGTTGTTGTAAAATAGTCCCCAATCACTTCCATTTTAGTCTTTAACATAAAAATTACTATATTGTATTATTATATTTTAGCTTGAAATACCAAGACACCCCATTTTTGAAAAACTTTGCCATATCGGACGCAACATGACATAATACTTGGGACACCTTTGAACTATAACTTGGATCTCATGTAATAAAAAAGATACATGATATGACTGCATTAAAAGAAAAGAAAAGATTATAAGAATATCTAAAAGGACACATGAAGGGAGAAACAAGACAAGAAGTACTAACATGTGTTATATAATTTTATTCCCATAGTTATCCAAATCCGTGTCATGCTCTTTCTAAGATTTTTAGCACTATAAATGTCATGAGATATGTAAACTAGTCAAAAAAAAAAAAAAAAAACATCCACTACTACATTATATGTATATCTTTGTTATCATGCCATACTACCTAAAAGTTGTAGCATCGAACACTTTAGGGCACTCAAACACTTGGCACTAGTGTCCTCTGTCGAGGAACACTGACACTCATCTTTGAAAAGCAAAATTCTCTTTTGCCTCTCAATGAAAATGAATAGAGAAATAAGAAATAAATATCTAGTGTCAAATTATATGAACTGATCAATCAACAAGGTCAATGCACAATAAAAGACAAAGGCAGCTCAAAATAAGCAAGATGCCTTCCCTCTAATTCAAATGGCCATAAACACTCAGAAAAAATTTATTACAAAGTAAAAATAAGATATTTGTACATCTCCATTAATAATCAAGGATGGAGCTACATAGGGGATTGATGGGCCATGGCCCCACCATAATTATGAAAAAAAACTTAAGCTACTCTTCCTATCTTCCATTCATGTAGTTACAATAAACACGTGACCCAGAAAAATGAGTAAACTCTGTGTGCCTGTGACAAATTATATTAATATTCTCACTCCTACTACTTGAGTATACAAGGGTTTACATGATAAACGTTGGGAAATGGAATAAATATGTTTAATGAGGGTAAGTATAGCATTTGATTTTAAGCTTCAAATTCACTGTCATTATTTCCAGGAAATCCAATCTAAAGGTTTCTCTTTTTTGTTGTTTTGAAGGATGATTGATTTATATTTTTTACAATAAGGCTAGAGTATGATTAATTACCCAAATTAAATTCCCCAATCAACATTAACGGGAATCATTTTTTGGAAGCATATGGTGTTACTGCTGGACTAACCCGCTTTCACATAATGATTTATGTTTAATTACCAACCAAAAAAGTTACTTTAAATAAAGGCCTTTGTTCAAGTGGGGGAAACAAACCCTCTTTTTTTCTTCTTCCCTTTTCCTGTTTAACAAATTTATATCAGCTCCCTTTCTATATAGGCACTAGAACCACATTTAAAAAAAATATCATATTTTATCACGTTCTAGATTGAATTTTTTAAAAAGTTTGGTTCCACCAAGAGATTAACTCCGGCTCTGTCCCTGCTAGTAATCTCCATACAGAATTGTTTTATCAATAGTCACCAGTTTATATAGTTATTTCTGAAGTCCCCTAAAAAAGGGGGGAAGAAAAAAAACAAGTCCTGTTGTTGCTGGTTGTGCTATTTCTAAACTCCAGACTTTATTCCAATTCATCAAACACAAAACACACAAACTAACAAGATGCTTAAACAACAAATTATTCATAACCAGCCACAAACAGATATAATTCATAGAATAGAGGTATTCAAATTCATCTTCAACCAACTCAATTCTTAAGAATAAAAAAAATTCCCAATAAGCCCAATTAAAAAAAAATTAAGGGAAGGAATTGAACATGCAAAAGAATCACCCGAAAAGATAATCCATATCATACTTGAAACATAGCTGACACAGGGACAGCCAAAGATGCTATCTTTACCCAATTTTAATTTATAAATTAACCACTCCGAACTAATAACGCCCGCAAGATGAAGTAGACAAACAACTATAACTAGAAAGCTTAAACCCCCAAAAAATCAACAGAAGATCATCCAATTTTCCTCAAATCATCCAATACATCCATCAACGAAGCTTAAATAGCAAAACCCTTCAAAAAAAAATTAAAAAAATAAACATAAGAAAGATCACCTGGAAAGCGTCCTCCATCTCTCTCTACAAAGATCAAAGCTTTGAGTCGATAATCCAAGGCCAACAACAATAGGGAATTGCATCGGAGAGGGGAGATGAGGCTGTCCATATAACGCCGTAAGAAAATGTATAATGTTCCGCAAGAGTTATATTGCTTATTCTGCACCCTATCTTTAACAGCAAAATATCTCTTCTAGAACAATCCTACACCGTTAAATTTGAGGCATATTCTGCTCCTGCGGGACATTAGACAATCCGGCCGGGTTCGTAACCTGTGGGCTAATTAGTTTAGGTTTGAAACTTGTCTTCGCATGCGGTATTGCACCTGTCCGGTGTCATTCTGGTGCGAAACAGTTCATGCATTCAGAAAAATAAAAACAATAATAGAGAGAGACAAAACAAAACAGAGCAAGCCGTGCCAAAGTGAGTTGAAGGATATGTGAAGAAAACAAATCAAGCTCGATGTAAGAACTTTGATAAAGATAGGGAGAGCAATCACACTTCTTTGTTTTTTCCAATTTTAGTTTAACCATTTGATATGACTGGGTGGCATTTGGTTGTCTCCTCAACGTTTGAAAGGTAAGAAGATGAGTCCTTGGAAGTAAATATAAATAGCTGAGATCAGCTACGTTGTGTGCACGAGAATGGGCAGCAAATGGGGGCCAGTAATCTTATCCCCCGATTCTCGAAATTTGGAGCTTCAAGATCGCACCCATGATTTTTTTGGTTAGATTTAAAGGAATATATAATTTTCTTACTGGCTAGATGTAGACCCTTAAATATAAAATCTAACCTTTTCGATTAGTTCCATCTAACCATCTTATTCATCTTAAACATTAACTTATATAAGGCCTGTAAGTTTCCAGTATAAAATAATATTACCGGTTCATGTTTAAATAAAGCTAAAAAAATAAAGAAGGATATGAAGTAGAAATCTTGCTAATTTCATAATATCTTAATAAAAATTGACAAATTGGAGAAAAATATTGAAAATGTCTCGGGAGTTTCTAAAGGAGCACACATTTTTATTAGTAAGCCCAGTTTTCATAGTGAGCACACCCTCTCTTTAGAAAAAGAGAGGGTTTTTCCTATTGAGGACACCATTAATCCTAAAAAATCCCTTACGACTCTTATCACCCACAACCTCCATCCATGTTTTCTTACCAGTGAGTACACATCTCCTCCACACATCTTCACCTTCCTATCTCCCTCTACTCCGCCACCTACCGCTGCCTATCTTTTGTCGCCGAACGCTGATGTCCCTAACTTTTTTTTTTTTTGCAATTCTCACAAGGAAGAAATAGAGAGGGTGAAGAGAGATTGAAGAAGAGGGCAATTCTGTCCAAAAGTAATAATGACAAACTTGCAATAGTAACCAACTTGTTAAGTGTGCTCACTGGGAAAAAAGGTGTGCTCCTTTGGAAATTCCCAGATGTCTCCATAAACTGAGGAGTCCTAAAATCTAAACATAGAATATCGAAATGAATAATCTAGACATCATTATGATCATCATGTTCTAAATAAGTGGTCTACGAAAACATCATATGGTCTAGATATTTCTACATCGTTGATCACTGGTATCAATTGTATTGATAGAAGAACCATTCAATTTGCTAACAAACCAATGCACTGTTAAAAATATCATTTAGTAAATGCATATCACAATGAATGGTTTAGATCATCCCTCTCGATATCCAATGACAAATTATTAGGGTGCCTCCTTCTAAGAAAACACCATAAGCACACTTTTTATATTATATATGCAAACGATGAAACTCACATGAATTTATATCCTAATGGATAAAACTCTCCCAAACCATTGGATAGCATCTCAATTCCTTAAAATGCCAAAATTACAACTCTTAGGACTCAAATTAGGCTCGTTTTAACCAACCAGATCTAGATGGACCATGTTGGCTCTCCCAATGGATCTAGGCGAACCATGTTGGTGTGCAAAACTATTTGGACCATATTTGCCCACTTGGATGATTTGAGGATCACCATAATCTGATCATCCAGGGATTACCATGATTTGATTGTCTGTTCTTATCCAAAAACACCCTTAAATGTCCATATAAGTAGCTACATTCATTCTCCTTTTCACAAATACCAATAATCTTTCCTTCGCACCAAAATTTTATGATTTTTGTAACATTTCTTTTTCAGCTACTTTTGAAAAACAAGAAATTCAATATTTTTATGCTTCACAGGTATAAGATTTTAAAATAACTGTAACTACTACTACATCACGTAAAAAAATAATATGTCTGAAACTGAAGAACTTCCATTCATATTCATATAGAAGTTGGTTACATCATTAGGCACACTATTCTAAACACTTATACAAACAAGAGCAAAAGTAAAGGAGACAATATGTAAAGAAACAAAAGAAAGAAATACAACTAAATATAAGAATTCCAATATACCTTAGGCATTTACAAATGATCATCTGTAGTAGGCCTTCATTGATTGATGCTTGACAATTATAGATCCTCGATCTTGGTGAGAGTCTTCTATTCGGCTCCAAGGCCTGCATTTGGAATCCAGGAAATTAAACCCAACAAGTAATACATAAAAGAAAGAAATATATACTAACACAGTACTAGAGAAAATGTATGTGCACATGATATATCAATATTGGTTATTCTAGCAAAAATCATAAATAAGAATGTAAGCATGAATCATTATGTAGCCATGAGCATATGGATAATATATATGTCAGGATATATGACTCAGTATTTATCATGTTATATAATTGAAATGGAGTAAATGGACTCTGTATTATTCATAGTACCCAGTACCCAAACTGAAGAAAACTTTTAAGATAGATTCCATGCCGAATATGGGATGGACATCCCAATTAGAGAAATAGTAGAGATTTATACTTGACAGAATATGAACATCTCTATTATGGGATAAAGTAGATTTCGTATCAAATATAGTTAACAATAATACAGTAAGAGTAACTGGTAGATTGTAAAGTGAATGTAGTTACAAATATTGCAAATAGGAAAACCTGAGTTAATTATGTATTAAGTATAGATATAAATATCCAGCTGGACTCAGGTAGATTTCATGTTCATTTTGTTACCATGTCCCAGGTATGAAGCCCATTATTGATAATAATAAATCATTAACAAACAATTTATCACGTAAATCATGTACACGTAATATTTTCTCAAGTTTCCATATTCCTACTATATCACAATGTCTCATTTACCATATATATCATATATTAGTCATTATTTTATTTAGAAAATCGATTCAAGTATCATATACAAATAAGTGCAATGCACATGTCAAGTATATGATAACCATGTCATGTATTATGCATCACAATTATGTATTATGCCAATCATGCATGCCTCATATTTCAATTGATATATTTAATTAAGTCTTCATATCTCAGGATTATTAGTATTTACATATATTCAATATCATATAAACATGTCGTGTCCACCGTCGACCATGTGAATCGTGCATATATCAAGTGTCATCAAGTCATGGGCCTCAGCAAAGTTTAGCCTCTATATTAAAATTAGTGTCGATACTATAAAACTCTTATCCAGTTCTTAATCAATCTCATACTGCGATTACTGCTAGATATAAATTATAGTCCCACTATCTCTAAATTAGTTTTAATAGAGAAGTTTCATCATTTTTAGAGACCAGAGGCTCACTAGCTAGATGTCCAAGCTGCTGACTAGCGGTTCCCTTATTCCTACGAGCCCCAATTTTCCTTCCCATAATTCTAAATAATTTAAGTATTAATTTGAGCCCATTAGATCCTTGATATGTATAGCTGACATAAAATTGCATATAATACGAACTTCAATATTAATTTAGAAATTGGAAATCAAAACCCTAGAGTATCGGTTTTAACAAAATCATGTTACTGTCACTATTACTTAAACCCAGGCATACCATATAAACCTAAATGAGTAATTAAATTTTTTGGAAAAGCATGGCCTTTGGAGCTAACTGAGCTATTCTCTAGCAGTTTTGGTTGTCAACTAGTGGTTTATCTGTTCCATAAAGTCCCGAACTTTTTACAAAAATAATAAAATGCATTCTAACCTCCATTTTCCTCCTTAGATAGTCAAAATCAAAATTATATTGAGACATAGAGTAAATCTTAAGATTTCTTCAAAAGTTTGTGCTATAGATTATACCTAACTTTAAACTATTAAAATTCATCTATGTTAAGGTCTATTCACCAATCTAACCACATGATAATATTCTAACTTAAATTCAAGTTTTTGTTATAAATTTTGTGACCATTGACCATGACCAGCTATATTTTGGCGGATTTGACCGTTGGATGGCTGTCTGCTGGTAATCCCTAGTCACAAATTCTTACAGTAAATATATAACCTCCCAAACACCCTCAGAGTATGATTAAATTATTCAAAACTCAAGCCAAACAAGTGCATAGATGTGACTGTAGAATTAGATTTAACAAAATATAATAACTTTTACATCCAGTTTATTTATCCCTAGTCACAAAATATAATAATTAGATTTTAGCATATTCAAACCGAATATATTGCTAATACCTATTATACGTGCTCGTATAGCATATATTAGAAACATGGTGTGACAGGTAATTTAGTGATATCATAGCCAAGTTCAATAATAAGTTGACCCAACGAGATTGAGTTAACTTAGAATGATCCTAAGTTTGATATCACAATCATATGAATAAATGCAAATATTGATAACTTAACAACCATATATTTTGATTCCATTTTTCCTTATCTTTCTTCAGTATAGTGGCACAACATAATGAACTTGGATCGAACTCGAAAGCTAGCTCGATTGATGTTGAAGATATTTTGGGAGTACTTTGTAGAATGATGGAGGCACAACAGTAACAAATAGAGATGATGCATATTATAATGATGGCAGCATTGGAACAAATCAACATACATCGACCACAGCAAGCTGGGAGCATTTCTGATTGTAACCTTCATTCTACGACTTTCTCTAAAATGGTTGGGCCACTTGAAACAAATAGTGGTTGGCCAAGATGGAGGATCTTATTAAAGCTGCAAAGATTTCTATGGATGATAACATCAACGTTGTGAAGATTCAACTATAGATGTGGTCAGGACCTGGTGGTAAGCTGAAGGAGACCAATTGAAACGACTAATCATATGGAGAATTTTGCTTGGAGTTTCAACGTGAGATTCCTTCCAAAGGCAACTCGAAAGGAGATGAAACAACAGTTCATTAATTTGAAACAAGGAGAGAAGTTCATGGATGAGTATGTAGCATAATTTAACCATTTGAGCCGATTTACTTCAAACATGGTTGTTGATAAAGAAGATCGAGCTCATTGATTCCAACAAAGTCTAAGGTTGGATATGCAGAAGTATTTAGTGTCTTCCAACCTTGAAACTTATACTAATGTGACTGACGCTGCAAAAAGTGTAAAGCAAGTCATTAATAAGGAGAAGCGAGTTCAGACAGTATAAAAGAGGCTTTTCAATCAAGTATCTAGAGAATCAATTTCCAAAACAGGTTCTTCTGTGAAGCATACATTCGTCTCTCATCCTTGAAATCTCATCTGCATTTTCTATCAGAAGCTCAGTCATCTCAAGAACAACTATAGAGCTACTAGTGGATTGTGTTTAGCCTGTGGATCGGCTTAACATATTTTGACGAATTGTCTGAAGAACACTATCGGAGAAGTGTCTGACCTGCTATTCCCCCATAACAGAGATGTCCAGGACTCAACCAAGATATATCACCTCTAGCTTCTCAAAACAAGATATTCCTACAAGCTCTGAAGAACAAGAGAGTGAACTATGATCAAGGCCAAACTTTCAACTTTATTGCAGAACAGACTGGAAAATCTAGTGATTGGTGACAGTTGTAATCTAGTTTTTACCCATGGTTCAAGAGGAAGAGTGAATGTAGAGTTATCCAAAACCACTATAAAAATCTTGGTACCTTATGCTTATATTTAATTATTGTGGTTACTTATTTTATTCTGCTACGTAATAACTTTAATATTTTGATAACTAAATTAAAATCCGATAGTAATCCTATTCACTCCCCTCTCTCTAGACTTACCTCTATAGTCTAAGGCGATCCCAATAAATTAAAGGTAAGCAAATATATCCATCCACCCAAATGACAGTAAAAGTAACATGATAGATAGAATGTGGATCTGCAAATATAAACAAAGCTAGCATTATCAGATATGTGAGAATATTTTAACAGTATCAGGCTCACATGGATAAATATGATCAAATATGAAATAAATCCGATTTGGCAGTTGATAACATATTAAGAAGCACTTTCTTGGTTGCAAAAACATCAACATCAAAATTTGCCTCATTTTTTCTTCAAAATTATTATGAAAACAAATATATCAACTTAACAACTTAGGACAAGCACCAAGCTAGAGCAGAGGATGCGAACACAAAGTAGTACACTAGGAGCTAGCCAACTAATAGACTATTCTATACCATTAGAGGCCATGGAGATCTTTTTTGAGGAGGAGCACTCTCCATGCGGCCTCCATTTTACTTCATAGTACTATTATTATTCTTGTTATGTCTCTTACTCAGTTTTATACTTATTTCCAAGGCATTAGGAAATTTCTCTATGATTATCGTTTATATTATATATGGGTGTGGGATCTGCTTGCTATCTTTATTGTAAGAGTTAATAGTGATATTCCATGAGTTTCTTATTAATAAATGCTAAGGAGGCTACTCACATACGAATAGTGAAATGCACAACCGAACAACATTCATATTAATATTTACATTTAGAAAAAAGAAAAAACACATAAAACTATAATACCAATATCCAATTCTCCGTATATATTATTTTTACGAAAGGTTCTACATTCCCTCTAGATTTTTAGGTCACATACTTACAAATCTCATAATCATTATTCATTTTAAGTTTCGGAAGAAACTCCTTTTCTAAAAGACTCGAAGATCTTTTGCATATTTAAAGGAAATTTTAAAGAGAGAGGAGAGTGAGTGACAATATCTCAGAACCAATGACTCAGCAAGTGAAGTGGTGAGACTTAGAGAAGAAGCCTAGTTCTATTCTCTAGATCTTTGAGAGTTCACCTCATAAAAATTCAGCTGAGATAAAGATAAGCCCTACTTTTGCTCCTTTCTCTGTTCCTTCTCTCTGTTTGACTCATATCTTATTATTGTCCATTGTTCTTGACAATGATGGTTCTCAACGTCAAAGCTTATGGAGTTGGTTTACTTTCCATGAATATATAACTCCTGCGTGCATCGGATGGTCGATAAAAAGTTCGCATAGAAATTTTAAATGAGAGAAACAAGAAATTTTCAAGTAACTTACATAATTCATCACAGAAGTACAACCAAGAAATAGCACTAGCTCCATCATTAACATCAGGAGGTGCATTTGGGTACCTTTTGAAGTTAGATCTCGGAAAAACTTACAATACAATCCATTATTAATGTCTTTTTGAGGTGTTAAGACTTAGGGTTTTCTGAAGCGTGTAGATATATTGGATCACAAACTAGTTGCAATAAGCCAAAATTCCAAATATTGGTTAATGGGATACTTGGGAAGGAAGTTAAGTATAAGCTAAGACTAAGACATGGAGATCTCTCCTATCTTTGCTATTTGTCTTGGTCGCTGATGGACTTGTATTATTCACAAAACCAAAGCTATTGGCCTAATTCAAGGACTAGCAGGTTTCTGTTCCCCGTCTTCGTTAATCTCCAATACGCAAGGAATACCATGATGTTTGGATGAAATGATATCAAACAATGCATTCTTAAATGGATCCTCTATTGTTTTAAGCGCCAGTCGGGACTGAGTATCAACTTCTAAAAAGTACTATCTATCTTCTAGATAAAAAAGATCTTTCATTGACCATCATTCAAAGTATATTTGGGTACAAAGAGCAATAGCTTCCAACTTGATATCTTAGTCTCCCCACCAGATCAGGCAAACTTTATCATTAAGAGTGTACGCATATTAAATAATGATAAGATTTTTTTCTATTAAATTAACTATTTTTACATTATGCAAACTAAATCACTTACATTGTATTATCTAGTACTTGATATTATTATCTTCTCGATATGATGCTTGTGGTCAATGAGATATGAATCTAGTGGAATCTACCTTTATATCAAGCATACAAGAATATTATCAATGGATCGAATGGGTCGAATTAGTATGCAATTACTATTTTTGTATATATATCTCCACTGACCAAATATCATTATACAAATTTAGCATTGAATCTATACAATTATCATCCATTTAAGCGACTACTGTAAACACATTTATAGAAAGCCACTTGCATGTCAGAAGAAATTCATACTCACTATAATTGATTTTACATGCTTTGATAATCTTTTCAAGCAGTTCAATGCATGTGTTTGATATGCGTATAAATATAAGCTTTGTATTTCCAGCAATATATTTGGACTTATTATCTTCTTTGAATGTTAAAATACCTTTATTTTGAAGAACCAATAATTCAATAACTATTGGATTTAAAATTCCACATAAACGAATCTACTACTATAATTTTTTCACCATTTTATCAGATAAATTAGATTTATATGTTATGTAAGACATAATACAAATATTTTTATTTTATAATCGAATTATCACTTATTGATTGGCAACTGCTACACTATATTTTTTTAAAAATAAATTTCTACATAATAACATATTTAGTTTGTTTTTTTGAGACTAATTGTACCAAACACTCACATGAATTAGATTTTGCTAATCACAAATTAGATAATATTATTAAAAAATTATATCGAACACTCACATGAATCCATACACAACTTTACCAAAAATACACATAAATAATTCACATAAATAATGCCGAACATACTAATAATTCAAGAATAATTTGAGAATTTTAAATAGATTAAAGGAAAATTTAAATTTTACCTTAATAAAGAGTTTAAATGTGATTTAGATTTGAAAAGAGATGTAATAGATCTCTAATTGGATAAGACTTTTGAGTAAATTTGGTTGAAGATTTGGTATAGCAAGACAAGGAGGTAGAGACAAGGGGGAAGAAGGTTTACCGAGAGAGAGTGGAAAGGGGAGAGGAGTGCCAGATGAGAGGGGAGGGGGAGGGTAGAGTGTCAAAAGAAGGGAGATGGGGACGAAGAGAGAGGGAAAGGAGTGAAAGAGAGCACCGAGAGAGGGAGGAGTGAGGTCTATGTCAGAAGGAAAGTGGGGGAAAGGAGAGTGTTGAGAGAGAGCGGGTGCGATAGAGAGAAGGGGGAGGAGGGGTGTGAAAGAAAGGGGTGGATAATGCCGAGATAGAGAGAGAGAGAGAGGAGAGAGAGAGAGAGAGAGGTCCATGAGAGAGGAAGGAGGTGGGAAAAGAGAGTGCTGAGAGTGAGGAAGGGAGGTCTGCAAGAGAGGAAGGGAGAAGAGAGGTGCAAAAAAGGAGACTGGAGGAAAGAACACTATGGGAGAGGGGTGGGAGGTCTGCAAGAGAGGGAGAGGGAAGGGGAAGGGGAAAGGAGAGCATCGAGAGAGGGGGGAGGTCTGCGAGAGAGGGGAGAAGGAGAGTGCCGAGAGAGAGGGAGGGAGGGATATTTGCAGGGGAGGGGGAGAGAGAGGAGGAGGGGGGGGGGGGGAGAGAGATGCCCCAAATCACATTGGTGGGTTCGAGTGTGTGTCCCAATAATGGGTAGGGTATCACCGGTGGGCACTCTCAATACCGAAGTACACGAGGCCATTTTTTTAATACAAATAAAAACAAAAGATATGAAAGCACGTAAATATAAAATATATATCATATGTCTGAGTCTATCTGCCACAATATCAAAGGCATGAATATAGCAATATCCAAAAGCATGTATATTAGAATGACAAGCAATATGTACGTAAAAAGGTTGCTCATACAGAGTCAGGTACAGTATCAGAATAGAGCAATCAAAGTATTGAATATATATAAGAGTGTTCGGATATCACAGACAAAATTAGGAAGTAAGATACACATGCACATACAAGCAAAAATAATAAATATACCAAGATGATAAATGCGCATACAAACCAAGATCCTACAAGAAGCTAGTTACTAGCACTCGGCCTACTTCTGAAAATGCGGGTCCTCGAGGTGTGGGTTCTCCTCCTTTGCGACCGTTGTCTCGACTGGTAGACGTTGGGTGTGATAATTCTCAGAGTCAAAACCCAAAGAAGAATACAAATCTAAGCTCATGTAATTCTATGGGAACTATATAAGGATGTGTATGGGACATACTTGTAAGAAACAATATAAAAGAGGTATGCATATGAATCTTAAAATGTGTTAAATATAATATGAATCATGGCGTGCACAGTATATATAATATAATGTGATCAAGCAATAATGTATTCCAAATATAATAAGAATCATGTGGTACAGGGTATGTATGATATAACATGAATTATAGTATATAGTATTATACATAGTATGATGTGATCAAGCAATAAGAAGTGCCAAATATAATAAGAATCATTTGTTATATGACATGCATAAAAAACTTGAATCATGAAGCAATTGATGTCTATAGTATAATATAAATATGCAAATAGATGCAAATTCTATTTTATTAGTTTAGAAATGAATGATGAGGTTTTCACGTGTTCTAGTTATACCGTGCATATGCAGTACTATGTCCCAACCCAACCATCATGTACGGGATCGCCGCTAGGCAAACTGGATATCCCGTATATACTCAAAATCACGATTCAAATACCGGTCTCCAAATAAGCTGGTAGTACCGTTAGGCACAACTAGAAAACCGATAGTACCAGTACACAGATCGACGAATGCATTCCAAGCAAAATGGATACTCCCACAATACGTGTTTTATTCTACCATTCATTTTTCTTATACCCACAATGCAGTAAATACTAAGTATTAGTGTAACATATGTAATAAAGGCATATGTATCAATAGCTAGGTGAATCTGAAATAACACGCACGATAATACTGGAAAGTATAAAACTAATACCAGCAGGAAGCAATATCGGCAAATACAAGAGTAATACTAGCAAGTATAATAGTTACATAACATGTTCATGTACAAGAGGTATCATTTCCAAGTAAGAATAATATGTGTAAGTAGTAATATATATAACTAAACATGTGTGCATGTAAACTAGGTGAAAATAAAACGACACGCATGTTAATACTAAGTAATACTGGAAAGTACAAGTTATAAGACAAAAGTAGTACTGGTAGTTACAGAATATATTCACGTGCATGAAGTATCATTTTCAAGTAAGAAGAACGTGTATACGTAATAACATGCATAACTAAACATGTGTGTATATATCATATCACTAGTTAAGTAGTAAATACATTAATATGATATATATATATATATATATATATATATATATATATATATATATATATATATATATATATATATATATATATATATAACTAAACATGAGTTACAGAAGGTCTGAACTTACCATATATAGGGGATAACAAGAGTGGTTTGATATGCATATATGTATATCATATCCCAAATCAAGCGGAACAAGCACGAACATAATATATATATTTATATTGTTGCAAATCGACGAACAGTCAGATTTTCAAATCTTCTTTGACTATCACAAAATATAATTAGAGGCTAAAATTTTGTATAATTATAGAAAATTTAATTATCTTTTCAATGAATATTAAATGAGCTTAATTAGAATTTTAAATCAAAAGTTATGTTATTTTACTATGCACATGTTACTTCTACTTTAGACCTAATATAGCTGAGAATTTTAGATTATTTTTACCAAGATAATATTAAATTTAGAGCCTAAGATCTTAATTAGTTCTAGATAATTAAATTAGCTTTCTAATAAAACTTAAATAAGCTCAATTGGTATTCTAGAGCAAAACTTATAACCAATTTACCGTAAGTATGGTACTGCTGAGCTTCTAACCAAGTACAACAGCTATGATGCATGTTCCAGAGTATTTTTATTAGGTAAATGGCTAAATTAGAATCTACTGTAGTTAGATAAATTGTAGATTAATGAATTGTATTTCTAATGGCACTAGAATAAAGTCAATTAGATTTAAAATTTAAAAGTTATGATAGTTTTAAATAAACTATTATGTATGTGTGGACAACGAAACATTTTGTGCATGTATAGCATGCACAGTGTAATACATCCAATAAAACTCAAAATAAATGCAAATTTGAGCATCTATAATCTTTAAAAATATTTAATAATACCTCTGATATTATATATGAGGTTATTTCAACAAGAAATCACACTTTTAAAGGATTTAAAAGTGTATTTTTGTCTCTAGTTGAAACTAAATCGAAATGTATCGATATTAATGTGATTGCTCCTTAAAAGTCGAGAATTTCCCAAGAATTATGCTAGGGAGTAACGGCAGGTACTGAAGAATATTTTTCTATATTGATAGAGAAGTTTAGAGTTATTTTGAAGAGTCTAAACCCAATAATAAAGCTCTTAAAACAGAAAAGTAAATTTTCAGCCCACTTTCAGACTGAATATTTGACTATTTATTTGAGGAAAAGGTCTTTTAGGAGAAAATGAACAAAAAAATAAGAGAAATATGTCTAATTTTTCTCAGATTTTTCTAAATTTATTTGAGAGATCAAATAGCTACTGGAAAGTGATTATACTGCTATGCTAAAGCCCTTAAAATTTATATTAATAACAAGTATTCCATTGGATCAATTCCTATTCTAAATTGGTCAAGGACGGCTAATAGGCTCCTAGAGATAATTCTGAAGTTGGGAGAAAGTTAAAATTAGAATTCTGGATTTAATTTGATTATTTTAATTGAGTATTTGCTCAAAAATCAGTCAATCGAGAATAATTCAATAAAAATATGAAAAATCTAAAAGAGCAAGATAAGAGTTCCTCGCTTTACGAAATTTAAAATTGAAGTCTAAATTGAAATATATTACTTAATTTACTTAGTATTCGGGCTTCCGAACTAATACTGATAATACAGAATAAACCGATACAAGGGCATAAGAGGGAGGGGAAGAAAGAGAGTTGTGAGTCTGCTGAGGGAGAAAGGGGTTGAGCGAGAATAGTAATTAGGATTTAGGAGTTGAGTTTTTAGAACGTGATGAATCTAGACTTAGATCCAAATTAAAGTTGAATCCGGACTTTCCAAATCCATATTCAACTTAAACTTGGATCCTAAGTTAGCAAGTCCAGGCATAATAATTTGTAGCTAATATTGATTAAAATATAGACTAGTATATTTGAATTCATCCAGAGCTTATAGCTCTTGAAGTCTCTATTGATTTCGTTTTTCTTGTGTCATTTTGGTTGTCAATGCAACTCGTAATGACGGAATTTGGATCTCCAGTGGCAAAACTGCTTCTGACCCATACACCAAAGAAAATGGTGTAGCATTATAGGAGCTCTGATAGTGGTGCGATATGCCCAAAGGCATTCTCCAAGCTTTTCATCCAAGTCTCTTTGGTTGGATGCAATGAACTTCTTAAGGAGTTTCACAATGGTTTTATTGAAGGCTTCTGCTAAACCATTGGCCGCAGGATAATATGGCAAAGAAGCCACATTCTCAATTCTATACTTATTACAAAATCTGAAAATGACTGGCTCATGAACTGAGCTCCGTTGTCATGAATAATTTTCCTTGGCACCCCGAAGCAATATAGCACATGGTGTTTAATGAATTTGATTACATCTGATGACTTCACTTCGGTTAGAGAAATAGCTTCAGTGCACTTCGAGAAGTACTCTGTTATAACTAGAATGGCACCAGAATTCTTTAAACCAAATGGCATGATCGTATAATAGTACTTTCCAAGTAGTGTTCTGAAGGATGTATGCTTTCCAACATCAGGATACATCTTAATATGATTATAATCCATCCATAAATAACATGCGTTCATAGCCGCAAGTATTGTCTATCATGACTTCTGTAATGGGTAATGGAAATTCATCTTTTGGGCATGCTTCATTCAAATCTCTGAAATCAATACATAACCGGATCTTTCCATTCTTCTTGGTCACAGAAACTACATTTGCGATCCAATCATGATGTTATTCTTCACGGATAAAACACGATTCGATCAACTTTTTAATTTCAATTTTGATCGCCTCCATAATTTCTAGATGGAATCTTCGTTGTTGTTTTATCGGCTTTACATATGATCGCATGTTTAGCTTATAAACTGCGACTTTTGGATCTAATCCTGTCATATCTTCATAATTCCAAGCAAAGACATCAATATATTTGCGAACAAGGGATATCAGTTCTTCTTTTTCTTCTAAAGATAAACTTTCGCTTATAAATATGGGTTTAGAATTTATTTCATCACCCATATTTACTTGGATTACTTTATCTTCAGTCGGAGGTTTCCACTGTTCAAATTTAATTTTCCACTTCATATTAAGATGCTTGGCCCAAAAATCATCCTTCATTGGCGGAGTTTCATCAATGTCTTCATTTATTGGGTGGCAGAGACCATGTTAATAAAAACTTCGCGGAAAGTTATGCCGACACTAACATCTGAATCCCAGCAAGATGAATCTGACGAGTGATCCAGTTGTTTTTTTTCAAATTTTTCATCTGACAGATCTTCGAAAGTGGTAATATATCCTAACTTCTTGCCAGTCTTATAGTAATGTCTGACATTTTTCCTTTTGGAACGAAGGGTTGGAGAATTGCTTTCCTTCCTTTTCCGAAATTCAATCCCCTACCATCGGCTAGGTTGTATTCCATTTTTCTCATTAATTTATGAGAGTTTATATTAATGTAAGAGCTCAAAATTTTCATATTCTTCTTCAGAACAGAAATATTTTATTTTACTCTTATCATTTGTCTTTCCAAATATTATAGGTTTCTGATTTTCATCCTTAGGAGGAATTTCGAAAATGCCTTCGTTCACAAAATCATCGTTATAACTTTGTTCATAGAAGGATGATCGGATGGGTACTTAAAAAGAAGCTAAAGAGTACATTTTATCTAAATAATCACTGACCACATTAGTACTGGTGCTTGAAGGTTCAGAATCAACACCAGAAGAATAAGCAAACTTTACGTCTTCATTTATTATCCATTCAACGTCAGAGTTACATCAAGGCCTTCAAAGTTTATTACAATGGGCTTACCGTCCCAACTTGCATCATCAGATTCTGAATCTCTCGATCCTGATTTTGTATCAGCTTCATCGCCACTATCAACTGCATCTGGGACAGGTTGATCTGAGGCATCCAGCGTATCTTGATATAGCAAGGCATCAGTAAAGTAATTTTCAACTCTTTTAAAGAGTTGCTTTTCTTCCACTAGAATCTTCACGTTCCCATTTTTATCCGCATATATCATGCACTGATGAAGTGTAGATGGAACAATGAGATTATTATGGATCCAGGGCCTTCCAAATAGAAGATTATAAAATGTGTCAGTATCTATTATATAGCATGTGACTTTAGTCTTTAAATCGCTAATTTGGCATTTTAGCTTTATTTTACCCAACGGTCTACTACCATTGGCATTAAATCCAAAGATAGTAGTATTCATTATTGCTAATCTGCACAGTGAGACCCCGAGATACCGTAACATTCTTCGCGGCATTATACTCAGAGCAGATCCCGGATCAATTTGAATGTGGTCAATCTCTGATGACTCTATGTATCCTTTGTAATACAAAGAGTGATGATGTTTGTTGTTTTTGACTTGCATATCCTCTGGAGAGAAAGTTATGCAAGGAATCTTCTCTCTTGAAATTTGATGACATACTACACAGACTTCCCCTTTATTTTTTCAATTGCTTCTAAAACTTGCGCCAGAAACACTTCAGAGTCTTACAGAGCTTCTCTTAAAACTTCTCTAGTTGGTTTAGAGAGTTTTAGGAGCTCATATAAGGTTATCCTCGCAAGGATATTGGCCAACTGTGCCAATATATCAAACTGGAACGACTTCTTGGAACCTTCTGTAACCTCTTTACCTTTGCTTTTGAGAATTTTATCAAATTTAAGCTCCTTTTGCTTATTTTTCTCTAGAGGTGGTTGAGGTTCTATAACCTGCTCATAATTCTTCAAGTTGTCTCTCCCTGAACGGATTCCAGAGATAGGTTGATCTGCGTTAACCGCTAGAAAATCTCTAACCTCTTCTTCCGAGTCTGTCAAAATAGGAATATTCATATCGTCTTCTGGGATTACAGTGAAAACATTAGAAGTAAGAACCTTTCCTTTTTGCTTCACTTTGGATGAGCTTGCAGTCCATTGCTTATCATCGAGAAGATCTGGATGCACCGACATTATTTCTCCTTTGTCAGTTTTGAAAGGACATAATCCTTTCTTTTGCTGCTGATGCGGATCATAATTTATAATCTTCATCATGCCTTTGGGAATACATTGCACTCTGTCTTGCACTATTGATTGTATCCAATCTGGCGCACTACCAAGGCAAAGGGAGGTAAGAGTATGAAATCAAGTGGCCCAAAGCAAGAACACGAGGCTATGCCTGCGTACAACATGAGGCTAAGCCAGCGTAAAATTATCTAATGCATGAAACTAATTCGAGACTAAGCCAGCGTAAAGTCATCTAGACGTGAGGCTTACTCGAAATAAAACCATCATGCATGGTTATACTAGTTTGCGAGGCTAAGCTAGTGCACAGAACCCATCCAGAGTACAAGAGTGAAGAGAAATACGAGACTAAGGTTCAGCCCCGCATAGCCTGTGACAAAGAAGAAAGTAATCTATTACGGCATGACGAACTTTATGGGCAACCAAATAAGTCTCATGCAGGAGGTGGAACCCACATCCAACCAAACAACGGTATTTATGAAGCCAACGTAAAGAACACGAGCATAATACCTGCAAGCAACGCAAGACTATTCAAAGCAAAGCCAGTGTGTAGGACTCATTTAAAAATGCAAAAGCTCCAAAATGTAAGGTTAATTTGTATTCTCACATAAAATAATTGAAACGCGAGGGTAGCACATACACGAGGCGAGCCCAGCTCCGCCTCGCACGGGGAGCCCGACCTCCACCTTGCGCGACGAGCCCAGCCTCCGCCTCGCACTGCGAGCCCAGTCTAGCACATCGCGCGGCGAGCCCAGCCTTCATATCGCGCGGCAAGCCCAGCCTTCGTCTCGTGCGGCGAGCCTAGCTTTGGTCTTGATAATTTCATTACTGGAAGTGATGTAGAATACAAGGTAAAATTACAGCCGGGCATAAAACTCTCAATACACAGGATAAGCCAACGTGCGACAAACACAACATGCAATGCAAATCCATAGCACGAAGTTCAGAATGCAAAGCTAACTCTCAATCTTGCATAAATTTTAAAGAAGAAGAAGGCGGTCAATTGTATTTCAATGATCATTCAAATGTGGCCCACAAAGGTGGTGTGATCCACACCAATAAACTTTGTATGTAAGGCAAAGCAAACTCCGCATACAATGTGATGCCAAGTCAGTGTAAAGTCATCTAAACGCGAGACTATGCTCACGACCAAAATGTGAAGCTAACTCTCAGCCCCGCATAAACTTCAAAATGGGAAGGCCAAAGCCTGCGTTAGAGACTTAAGGCACTAGGCCAACCAGTAGCTTTGCATAATATCTGGTGAAAAAGAAGCTGATCGAATTGATTGTTGATGAGTGCTATATATTGCATATTTATAGCCTCTATATTATCTATTTTGTATTTAAATAATATTATTCGAGTATTTTTAGTGTGCTTTTTATGTAAACCTATTACTACAAGTAGATGATATAAACTCAGAGTCGAATTAGGAAATCAAGTCTAGAAAAGAGTTAAAAGTGAGTAAAGTTACAAGATCATGAAGGTACAGGAGACCCAACTTCAATACAGTCATATATATATAAAAAGAAAAGGATCAGAGCTTAATGCAAAAGAAAATTGGAGCCGGGATTGCTTACTTTTGCCACCTTTTGGCGGCATTTTCCGTCGTTTGGCGGCACTTTGGGGCCCGCTTCTCCTTTTTTTTTTTACGGGGGCTTCGATGCAATTTTGTAATTTCTTATTTGTACTCAAATTAGGATTTCATTTTTTGAAACCTATATATTGGCCATATCCTTATAATCTAGGGTTAATGATAGTGTGTAATTTTGTACTCAAATTTTACTGAATAAAATTAGGATTTGCTGATGGGGTAACGACCACCATACCAACTCCAAAAGTACCCTTTTCTGTTCATTATTATTTCTTAGTTAATCTTCTTCTAATTGCTTTCTAGATAGATTTATTTTGCTTTCTAGTGTAAACTTTAATCGCTTTCTAGGAAAAATATGATCTTTTTAATTAGGAGTATGAGTAGCATTTAGTTTAGTCGCAGGATGTAGATGAAGTAAAGGATCAACCTCATATTAATCTATTTGTATTCTTTTTAAAATAAAAATAAACAAAAATAGGATTTTTCTATGAAACAATAAAAATATAAGAACTCGTAGATTAGAATTTTGATAAATTATGCTTAATTTTAATATTTTGATAGCCTATACTTAGTTAGGGTTTGGAGTTGTTGGTTTTTATTTGTTTTGTTGAATTCATCTAACGATTTAGTTTATCTCTATAAACAGTAAATTTTTTGATGGATTATACTTGCACACCACTTGATAGTCCAAACTTAGAATACTTTAAATAGAAACTAAACTAAAAGATCAGATTTTTTTTTTTTAAAGAAGGAAGATAAATAGATAATATTTAGTTGTGAAATAGTGGATTCCATATCCTAGACTAATTAGAATTACAAATCTCATTAAACTAGACTCATAGTTAACTCGTCAAGATAATAGAAATAGTAAGATTGCAAAATAGCTTAGATTCCTGTGAGAATGACATGTTTGCGCTACAACCGACACTGTGCATTTGCAGTAGATTTTACACATCAAGTTTTTGGCTCCATTGCCAGGAATCGACGGTGTTTTCTTACTTTTTCTAGCGTTTTACGGGTTAACAGTGTGTGTTGAGTGTTTAGGGATCGAAAATTGCAGATATATGAAGCAAAAAAGGACGCGAAAGTCTTGGAAGTATACTGCAATAACCAAAGAGCTAAACTCCCTGGTTGTGCCGCTAAATAGAGGCAAGTGCCGCCATTCAGCAGCAAAGTTTGTGAGTTTGTCTCCTTTTTTCTCTCTGATTCTGTATTTTTGGTCCCTGGTTCTGTAAAAAAATACAAAAAAAATTAGTCACAGTAGAAATCACATCTTTTCTTTTATCATATCTTTTATACCATTTTATTTTCATCACATCTCACTTCTTACATTAGTTTAGGAAACTCATGCATCCACGGTCGCTGGTTCATGCGACATTGGACCCGTGATCAATTTGGTCGATTAGTGAGATCATATTTGTTTATGGAAGGCCAGATGGACTAACCGATCCCGATCCTTCAGGATCGATGTTACCCGTTGCGCACATCACCACCACCATGCATCAAACTTCCATATGTAGCGGGTAATCACTATGAATTGAAAGCGCAGTACATCAGCATATTTCCTAAATTAACTGGTTCTGATTCTGAGGATGCATATCTCTTAATCAGTGAATTTCAGGAAGTGTGCGTGATGATAAAACTGCAGCACTTGTCGGAGGATGCAATTAAGTTCCGCTTCATTCCATTCACTTTCAAAGATAACACCAAGAAGTGATTGTACAGTATGCCTACTGATTCAATCACTACTTTGGATGAATTCGTTACAGTGTTGCTAAAGAAGTATTATCTCACGCACAAGACGACAAAAATTCAAAATCAAATTAATCAATTCCGTCAAGTGCCAGGAAAACACTTCTGGAAATACTTAGAACGGTTTAAAGATTTATTAGCTCATTGCCCCCACCATGCGATAGAAAGTGGCGGTTGCGTCAAATCATGTACGAAGGACTCGATTACACATCCAAAACTCTTCTTGAGTTCATGTGTCAAGGGGAGTTCATGAGAAAGAATAAGGATGAAGCGTGAGACTTCCTTGAGGACCTGTCGTGAAAAACTATGCAGTGCGAGAGTCCCGCTGAAAAACCTACTGCTTCAACTTCTACACACAAGGGTGGGATTCATAGCACTGACAACTAGATAGCTGCCGAAGCTAAGATTACAGCCCTTATGCGGAGAATTGAGGCATTGGAGACACCTAGTGCTCCACTAGTGGGTCAAGTCAATCAAATATAAGGTTCCACATGTTTTAATTGCGGAACTCCAAATCACGTTTATGGAGGGGTGTCCACTGTTAGTGAATCCCATGGGTTCGACATTTGAGCAGGCGAATGCCTTATATCAAAGACCTATGAATAATTCATACGTTCCTATATACAATTCTGGCTGGAAGAACCACCTAAATCTCTCATGGGATAAAGGGCAATATAGGAAGCTCCTAATCCTAACATGCAGCCTCCAGTCAATGGTCAATTTTCAAGACCTAACGTGGGTGTATATCAACACCCAAATGCTACGAATCAAGGAAACAACCAGAATAGATCACCTGCGCATAATCAATCATATTCACAACAAGGGTCTAACAATGATTATGATAGACGACTAATGATACTTGAAAAGAATGTGGAGAACCTTTACAAGATGACGTCCAATTTAGACACACAAATGCAAAATTTAATGAAAGTGACTACTAATTTTATATAACAGACCGACCAACAACTTCATACAATTTCTCAGTCGATCAAGAATATCGAGCAGCAGGTTGGACAGTTGACCACACAGCTGAGTGACGGGGGCTAGGAACCATTCCGAGCCAACCAATAATGAATCCCAGCTCTAACTCATCCCATTCTGTTTCATCTCATATTCACCAATGCAATGTCATTCACACTCTCAGATCTGGTAAGCAAGTGGACAATAATGCAGCCATGCCCCATGATCTCACTCTTACTATTTCGCAGGCTACACCATCTTTTCCATCTCTTTCTCCACAGCTATCTCCATCACCTCCATTATCATCACATACTCATTTGGAAGAACCTGTTCCTAAGCCGAAAGCACCATATCCCAATCGGCTTAGGAATCCTTCACTGTAAGTAGAGAAGATTCTAGAAATATTTCAGCAGGTGAAGGTTAATATTTCACTCCTTGATATTATACAATAGGTTCTTATTTATGCCGAGTTTTTCAAGAAATTGTGTACTAAGAAACGAGCAAGAAATATTCTAGAGAAAGTTTTTCTTATTACAAATATATCACATATCATCTCTAATTCTTTACTTGTCAATACAAAGATCCAGATTCTCCTACAATCTCATGCACCATTGGGAACACTACATTTGATAGAGCATTGCTTGATCTAGGGACAAGTGTCAATTTGCTTCCTCACACTGTTTATCAGCAGCTGGGATTAGGAAAGTTTTAACCTACCAAGGTCACATTACAGCTAGCTGATCGTTCGATCAAGAGACCACTTGGTATAGTTGAAGATGTGCTCATTAAGGTCGACGAGTTCATCTTTCTTGTAGACTTTATTGTCTTAGAAATTAAGCTGATTTCCAATCCACGGAATCAAATTTTCGTTATCTTGGACAGATCATTCTTTGAAACATCAAATACATTAATTGATTGCAGGAGTTACCTCATGAAACTATCATTTAGGAATATGACTGTGGTATTGAATATATTCAATATAGATGAGCACACAACGAGCTCCTTTATTGAGCTAAACATGATTCACAGTTTGCACTCTTTTTCTACCTCTTGCACTAATGATGAACCCTCATTTGAGCGAATTTTCGAAGATGAGCTCATATTATTAGATGAATTAGCACATACTGATTCTATGTATGATGATACTTGTGCAAGTGTGCCATTGATTTATGAGCAAACTTTTGAGGATTTGTTTGCAGAGGAGCTCACGTTACTTCGTGAGTTAGAAGGGCCACCACCACATTTACTTGATCATATTACACTCTTCTCACTTCATGATATTTATATATGTGTGCTTGTTACTAACGATAATTGGTAGGTTTATAATAAAGAATTCTTTAATCCAATTATTAATTCTTACATGTGGACAAAGAAAAAGTAAGGGCGGCATAAGATAAAGACAAGTAATTTCATGACTTGTGGGAGGATGATGAGATACAATAATGCACCCACTTCACGTTTAAAATGCACACACTATGAAAGTGAGAAGCGATCGAGAGATCGTAACCGCTTTCCATGCGTTAATAAGGTGACGATATTGAGATTGTAACTTTTTACGACTATAATTATTTGTATAATATTTGTACAATTGTTTTCATATTTTTTTACCATCCTTGGTTCGTGTATGAGGGCATACATGAGTTTAGGTGTGGGGGAGTGGGTTAGGCTATTTTCTTTGTGTTTTTCTAGGATTTTTAGTTTTTAGTATTTTTTTAGAATTTTTATTTTATTTTTAGTTTTTTGGATTTTTTATTTTTACACTTCGGGTAGTTTTCAGAGTAACTAACTGAATAAAAAAAGTTTTTAGGGTAACTAACTAACTAAAAAAAATTATTATATATTTTCTTCAATAAATCAACCTAATTACAAATAAGAAAATAAATTTAGATTTAAAATTTGATAGGAGAGTAGATTGGATGATACACTAAGAATTTTGTAAAAAAGATTAAAATTCAAAAAATAAATATCGCTAACATTAATTTTGAGGTAAGTATACATCTATTTTTCACTTCACAATAGTTTATTAGGTTAAGAATAAAGATTAAGTAATTTTTTCTTTCTAAATAAGAAAAAAAAAAGAGAGAAAAAAGGGGTGAGCATGGTATTAAGGCAATAATCTCAGAAATGAAAAAAAGAGAAAAAAAAGGGGTGAGCCTGGTATTAAGAAAATAGGCTCAGAGAGAAAAAAAAAGTTTATGATCCGAGTAATCGGGTACGTTGTGCCTAAGCAAACGTGAATATTCGCATGAAATGTGAAATATTCTTAAATAAAAGAAAAAAAGAGAAAAAAATTGTTATGAGAGAGGAGATAAATCATGAGTTAGAGTTGGAGTCTAAGGCCAAAGTAAATTATCACACATGCACGTAGATATATATGAGCCAATGAATTATCTATTAGTGGGTATTGAAAGATAGGATTTGAATTTTTGATTAAAATGATAAGTGTATTTGATAAGATGCTTGACTTAAAAATTGATAATCTAAATGTGTTCTTGAGTTTGTATATTAGTGAGATTAATTGAAGAAAACATGATAAAAAAATTCTTTCTTTTGTAATTTTTTTCATTTTCTTGATTTTTGGTTATCCTTATTTTTCTTTTCTTTATTTCCTAATCTATTTTTTATTCACAAATTTTGTGGGTATATTTACTGCAAACCCTTACGAGACATAACTCGTCCACTAGGATAATCTAGGAGTTTAACGGCTTGTTGCACGCGCTAAGTACAATCGCGATTCTTTCGAAAGTGAGTTAGGATTTTTCTTTTTCTGTTTAGATTTAGGTTTTGCCCGAGAACTAGCAAAAGATATGTGTGGGGGTGTGATGAGTGCCATATATTGTATATTTATAACCACCATATTATCTATTTTTGTATTTAAATAATGCTACTATGGTATTGTTAGTGTATTTTTTAGGTAAACCTATTCTTACAAGGAGATGGCATAAACTCAGAGTCAGATTAGGAAATCAAGCACAAAAAAGAGTTAAAAGTGAGTAAAGGTACAATATCATGAAGCTACAGGAGACCCAAACTTCAATACAGTCATATATATCAAAAGGAAATGATCAGAGCTTAATGCAAAAGAAAATTGGAGCATGGATTGCTCACTTTTGCCGCCATTTGGTGCCACTCTGGGGCCCGCTTCTCCTAATTTTTTTACAGGGGTTTCGATATAATTTTTTTGTTTCTCACTTATATTCAAATTAGGGTTTGATTTTCTGAAACCTATATATTGTTCGTATCCTTATAATGTAGGGTTTATGATAGGATGTAATTTTGTACTCGAATTTTATTGAATAAAATTAGGGTTTGCTGAAGGGGTGACGGCCGCCATACCGACTCCAGAGGTACCCTTTTCTGTTGTTCATCATTATTTCTTAGGTAATCTTCTTCTAATTACTTTCTAGATAGATTTATCTTACTTTCTAGTGTAAACTTTAATCACTTTTTAGGAAAAATATGATCTTTTTAATTAAGAATATGAGTAGCTAATTAGTTTAGTTGTAGGATGTAAATGAAGTAAGGTATCAACCTCATATTAATCTATTTGTGTTCTTTCTAAAATAAAAATAAACAAAGATATGATTTTTCTATAAAACAATAAAAATACAAGAACTCGTGATTAGAACTTTGATAGGTTATCCTTAATTTCAATATTTTGATAGCCTACACTTAGTTAGGTTTGGAGTTGTTGGTTTTTATTTATTTTGTTGAATTCATCTAACGATTTAGTTTATCTCTATAAAAAGTAACTTTTTATAGAGATTATACTTGCACACGACTTGGTAGTCCATACTTTGGATACTTTAAGTAGAAACTAAAGTAAAAAAATCAGATTTTTATTAAAGAAGGAAGATAAATAGATAATATTTGATTGTGAACTGGTGGATTCAATATCCTAGGCTAATTAGAATTGCAAATATCATCAAACTAGACTCATAATTGGCTCGTCAAGATAATAGAAATAGTAAGATTGCAAAACACCTTAGATTTCTGTGGAAACGACATGTTACCTCTACAACCGATAATGTGCACTTGTAATAGATTTTACACATCAAATCTCATCATAACTAATCAAATGAGGCCCACATAGGGGATGGGACCCGCAAACCTAGCAGTTAAGCACGCGTAAAGGGATCAAGACGCGAGGCTAAACTTGTGTAAAGTAACTCAAACGCAATGCTATACCTGCGTGGAGTGTAAAATTATGCTCGCAACTCAATGCGAATCTAATTAAGTGTGCGAGGCTAAACCAACACACAAGTCCAACCCCGCATATAATACAAAGATATATTATCCCAGTTGCAAGGTTATTCCAGCTTAAACTTGAGGCTAAGCCCACGGATATAGGGTTAAGTTTGCATTCTGAACGCACAACAACAAATCGAGTTGTATCAAGCGCGATTCTCAAGAGTATTTAACAAAAAGTTAAACGAAGAACTTTTAAAGAAGGAAACTTAGTCTTAACTGTCAAAAAACTAATGATCATGACCCACAAGACTAAGGAAAAATTCGAACCCAAGTAGGAAGGACTTTTTGTAGTAGAAGTCGTCTACTCAAATGGAGCCTGTCACGTGATCAATCAAGACATCGATAGGATGATGATGCCTATCAACGGCAAGTTCTTAAAGAAATACTACATTTAGCCACTTCAAAAAAAAGGGTAAAGGAAGGCTAACAAGTTAACTGTCCAATGCTATCAAAAGTAAAGGGAAGAGAAATCGAACATTTCTCGCCAATCTTATCATACTGAGGTAAGAGTATGAAACCAATCTCCCAACGCCAAGAAGGCAAAAGGGAAGAAGGAACGTTTGGCATTTAAGCTCAAACAAAATTTTCGATAACTCATTATGTTGAGGGGAATAGCATGGCTAGCCCAATGCAAACGATAATTGGTAAAGGCATATCAAATTCATTCATAACTGGGGCTTTGCTAAAAATCACATAACAAATTTGTCATAATATTATCATATAAGGATATCCACAATCCAATGCTTCAAAAGCAAAGTGGAGGAATTCAAATCCTTGACAACTCCTCATGCTGAGATAAAAAGTATGAACCTTCCGATGCTTCAAAAATAAAGGGAAGAGAACAAGTTTCTCGCCAACCCATCATACTGGGGTAAAAAGTATTAATAATCCAATGCTTTAAAAGCAAAAAGGAGATGACGTCAAAATCCTCGCCAACCTATTATGACACAAAATAATGTGCAGACAACTCAGCGCCCTTGAAGTAAGGGGTAAGAGGAAGCAAAAATTCTCAACCAATCTTATCATATTGGAGGTATTAATAAACCTATAGCCACTAAGGTAAAGGGAAGAGGGAACGTTTGGCATCTAAGCCGAAACAAAACTCTCAACAACTTATCATGTTGAGAGGAATAGCATGGTTATCCCAACACAAACGGTGATTAGTAAAGGCATGTAAAATCTATTAATAGCTGGGGGTTTGCTAAAATCCCATGAATCTATCATGTTAAACTCTTATCTCTGACAGCGAGATTCAAATCGTCTCAAAACAATCAAATATGTCATGTTAATCTCTTATCTCTGACAGCGAGATTTAAATCGTCTCAAAACAATCAAATTTGTCATGTTAACCTCTTACCTCTGACAGCGAGGTTCAAATCGTCTCAAAACAACCAAATCTGTTATGTTAAGTTCTTACATCTGACAACGAGATTCAAATCATTTCAAAACAACCAAATCTTTCATATTAAGCTCTTACCTTTGACAACAATATTCAAATCGCCTCAAAATAACCAAATCTGTCACATTAACCTCTTATCTCTGACAGCGAGATTCAAATCGTCTCAAATAACCAAATCTGTCACGTTAAGCTCTTATATCTGACAACAAGATTCAAATCACCTCAAAACAATCAAATCTGTCACGTTAAGCTCTTACCTCTGACATCAAGATTCAAATCGCCTCAAACAACCAAATTTGTCACGTTAAACTCTTACTTCGAATAGCGAAATTCGAACCATCTCATCGCGAAATCAACAAATATGTCAAATTAAGCTCCTACTTCTGACAGTAAGATTTGAATCATCACACTATAACAAATAGATTTTTTTGCGATTCTAATTCGATCACCGGCTCTGTCTTTTACCCAGACGAATCATCCAAGCATGTGCAATCAGGCGCCCCTGCTGAAACCGATTATTCTGACCTGATTATCTTGGCATGTGTATTTAAGCACCTCCGCCAAACCCCAGGCATGTGCGAAAATGCACCGCTGCCAAAACCCCATGGGTGCGTTTAATAGTACACCTCTGTCAAAGTTCCATGAGTACGTTTTCTGAACACCTCTACTCATGGTTCTTCAATCTCAATTCAAATATATCACCGGCTCTATTTGTCATTGAAGCGAGTTATCGCCTCTGATTGGCAACCCAAACAAGTCCCATTACAGTCAAAATACTCAACTTCTTAAGATATTTTGCACTCTTAGCAAGTTCCATCTCCATGAACTCATCTACCAATTTTTTAAAAAAAATCTAAAGTATTTCAAAATTTTGCTAAAATAAATAGAGAGACAAAATTTTGAAAACTTTAGAGGGTCTCGTAGACGATAAAAAAAATCCAAGTTTGAATCCGAGTCTGAGTAGGAATCTGAGTCCGAGTAGGAATCATAGTCTAAGTAGGAATCCGAATCCGAGTCCGAGTAGGAATCCAAAATTCGAGTCAAAATCCAAGTTTGAAAAAAAGGGGTACTGAAGTGAGCCTGACACCAGCCTTGCGGCCGCGAGGCTGGACCAACCTTGTTGCCGCGAGGCTGGACCAGCCTCGCCGCCACGAGGCCGGTCGTCCGACCTCGAGCACAGTGAATTTTTGCCACCCTCGCACTACCCGCAGGCCAGTCTCGCACCATCCAGCTCACACCTTCCAGCCTCGCATCCGTAGGCCAGCCTCGCACCCGCCAGCCTCGCACCTGGGGTTGGCTAGGTCGGCCTCGGGCACCCGTTCGCCCCGTTCGGCCTCCCGTTTTGCACGGTGAACCCCCGACCTCGTGCATAATATATTTCGGCTTTGTCTCGAGTTATTTTACAATTTCTAACTCTCATTCAAATTCTAATCAAATCTAAATTAAATTTTGGATGAAGGATTTTAAATTAATTCTATTAGAGTTTGATAATTTTACAAATTCTAACTAAATTCTAATTTGAGTTAAGTTGATTTTGTGTGCAGAAACAAGACCTGATTCGATGAATCTAGAGCAAATCAAATCAAGAGCAGATTCGAATATCTTACCAAGATTACAAAGAGATTTCGATTCTATTTACAAGGAAAGCAGATCTTGTTTCTATCTATAAGAAAACTCGCTCAACAACTTAGGGCCTATAAATACTCCTCAAGAGGGACTCAAAAGGACATTTTGATCTTTGGCAATTCAAGTTATGCGTAAGAGCCTTGAAGCTTTAGCACCCGCAGAAAAAGAAGACTTTTGGCTAAATCTCTCTCCCGCGCAAGAGTTTGTGCTTCCTCCAAGAATTAGCAGAGAAGAAGAATGAGCTCGCCTCCCAACCATCCACATCAGATCGTCAATGGGAAAATGACCGATCCCCATAGTTGCCTCGAATCCCACAAATCTTTTGTAAAAAGAGAGCGACGATTTATAAGTCCTCTATATCTGTTTTTATTCTTTTCTTTTCATTGTAATAAAAAAAGAAGAAATTTTGATAATCTGTAATTTTTCTCTAATTCAATGGCAATGGAAAGAGCCAATGTTTTCCCTGAAAACACACCACCTCTCTTTTAAAAAGAGTTTTTCTTAGTGAGCATCAACATTCTTCTAATTTTAACTCTTTCAGACCCACATTTTCTATTTCCCCTTTCCTACATCCTCTCAAACAAATCGCTCTTCTCGCTTGCTTATTGGTTGCTCTCTCCTGCTCGCCCTCCCCTTCTCGGTCTAGCGACACCTCTCTCAGCTTGCTCACCCGGCAGGTCAGCCAGTCTCACATACAGGTTAGCCCATCGCCTAAATTGATCACCTATACACTGCCAGCTCCACGTCTTTCTCACCAAGTGCAACCGCCACTCTTCTCTACCATTGTCCCTATCACCCTCATTGAAATATATGTCAAGTGCGAGGATCTCGCTAGCGCACTTAATGTATTCGACAAAATGTCCAAACGAGATCCGGTCTCCTGAACTTCGTTATAGTTGCACTCTAACTATTCAATGAAATGCTCGAAAGAGACCATGATGAAGGATGGCTTTGTCAAAAAAGTGAAAAATTTTGATGCTTAGAAGTAATAGAAGTAAGGAAGAAATTAGAAGTAACTTCCAAATATGAAGAATCGGAAGTATTCCACTACCAACACTTCTAGCATTTATTCAATATCTTTTGGAAGAAGGAAAAAATAAAAGAGAAATAATATATTATATTTTTTATGGAAGAAAGAAGAAAAGGTAAAACTGTAAGAGAATAAAATAATAATACTTTTTTATTTTCAATACTTCTTCCATACAAAAATTATATGAAGTAAATTGGAGAAATAATAGTGCCACATGACTCCACCTCATCATTTAACATCACTTAATAAGTAACTTTGTTGGTCGAGGAGAGTTTGAGGAAAGATTGTTGAACGTGAAGAATAAGAACACAAAATTGACAAAATTGGATGAATCTCCATATATAGAGTTATGTATAAATATTTTTTTATAACTCAATTTGAAGTATAATATGATCCATGAATTATTAATAAAAGTTTGTGAGATTTTAATTTTACTTAGAGTTACTGCACGTTTTGTTGGGTTCGGGCATATAAACATTGGTCTGGGAGCCCCTCCTGACCTGTCGAGATCCCGATCGCTGTACTTACTTGGTCGGGATCGAAAGTACGACCAATGTATTTTCTTAGGGTTTCTGATAAAATTTGGAGGACATTGTTCGTGGGTGCAACTCTGAATTGGTCTATATACTGGCCTGGGGCTTATCTCGTCTAGTAAGACCATTGGCCGGAGTTGCTAGTCCGGACACTGTTTTTAAAAAAGGGTGAAACCCTTGGAAATGGGATGAGTTCGCTAGGTGGGTAAAAATGGAAATAGGTAGGTGCTCACTAAGAAAAAAGGGGAGTTTCTAGATGGGCACAACATATTTCCTACTGAACCCACTTTAAAAGTTCATATTTTTACCACTTTGCCATTTTTTTGGGACAAAACTACCCTTCCTTCATCTCCTCCTTCATCCTCCCAACCCCTCTTCTCTTTTCCCGCGTGAAACCAGAGCAACAGTAGAAGCACAGCAGAGGCAGAGAAAAAGAGGAAAAAATTCTATTTCAGAGAATCCAAACTCCATTCCTCATTATTTTTAACTCCTTTTAGGAAAAAAAATACGGAAATTAAAAAAAAAACCAACAAATTCTAGATTATTCGAGACTTTCGAGCTGGTTGCTTCCTTGCGGGTTGACGGCGTCTTGCAGAGTCGGGACTTTCGTTGGAGGACTGCGCAACGGGTTGTAATACTGTGTCAATATCAGTTTGTGTGCACCCGGTCAGAACTTCATTTATCTTGACGAGGGCATTATAGAGCAAATTCGGACGCCTCTTACTTGCGGTCTCGCCTTACTCTAAGAAAATATCAATAATTGCTATACCTTCATGAATTCTCTGCATATATTATGGCAAAAATATTTATAAGTTCGATTATACTTGATTAATTCACAAAGAATTAAAAAACCAATTATTACTTCTTCAGTATTTTCCTGCGGGACATCTTGCGCCCCTCTCGATTTGAGGCATGGGTGGACGGACCAATAAAGCGTCGAGATACCTTCTCAAACCACACCATATAATCATGTGTGCACTCTCCCGGGGTACTTGTCTCTACGTCTCAATGCTCCTGTGCAAGTACATGATCTAATCAACTTAGCCACATTTCCTCAGCATGTCCATATGTCACCGAATAGATTTTGCTCGTAAGTCCACGTTTTCTCGTATAGGACTGAATGGTGGAGGTGGAATCTAATCCAAGCACAAAAAAAAACCAACTAATATTCACAATATAAATTTTGTACTTAACTATTACAAATTCCAACTAACATTAATCGATAACAACAATAAAATCTAAACTATTTTAATCAATAAAAACTTTAATTTCACCATAACAAAATATAAAAAAATTATTTTTCCCCAATCTCTTTGCCTCTCAACTAAATCTATCCTCATCATCACTCATTTCCAAATTTTTTTCTAGATCAAAATGCAAAAAATAACACAAAAAATTAGGGTTTTATTTTTACCTTTAAATCAAGAAAACCACTAACTCCTCTCCTCCTTTAAATTTGCCCTTGTGGCGGAGTGTCGGTAGTCAGCGGCGGCGTCGACCGGGATGCAGGCGGGCGGAGCGGGCGGAGCGATCGGAGTGGCAGGAAGCAGTGGGTGGTCCGGCGATGCCTTAGGAGAGAGGGTGGAAAAGAGATTTGGGATTTTTTGGAGAGAGAGTGAAAAGAAAATTTGGATTTTATGAAGGAGGAGAAGGTGAGAGAGATGGGTTGGGAGAGAGAGGAGTTAGGTGTTAAGGAGATGTGCTTGGGAACGTGGGAGAGAAAGAGGAGGAGATGGTGGAGGGCAATTCGGGTATATAGGTGTGCTCACTAGAAAAAATTAAGGTTTTTTAAAAGGAAGGGTGTGCGCACTAGGAAAACTAGGCTCACTAGGAAAAATGCTGTGCTCCATTGGAAACTTCCAAAAAAAGGGGAATTTCTAGATGGGCACAGCATTTTTCCTAGTGAGACCACTTTTCCTAGTGAGCACACCCTCTCTTTTGAAAAGAGAGGATTTTCCTAGTGAGCCCATCAATATTCCCCAAATACCCTCATCTCCTCCTTGTTGTGTCCCTGCTCTCTGCGCCTCTCCCCTTCGTACTCCTGTTGGCATTGTCGCTCGCACTTCCAGCATTGCGGCTGGCCTTGCTGCTCGCGGCACCTCTCCTTGCACTACTCGAGGCGGTGTTCGGGGTCACGACGATGAGAGTTGAAGCTCCCATCAACATCACCACCACCTCCTTGCTCCTCCCTTTGTTGCCTCTCATCGCAGCGGCTCTCGCAGCGCCTGCGCATGCCCTGGTTGTAGTGGGGTTGCTGGCGGCATTCTTGCTTGCACTGCTTGACCTCGCGGCGGCGCTCCTCTTCCTCTCTGCCAGTGGAGAGAGCCGAGGCACAGGAAACAAGGAGGAGAGAGATTAGGACTATGAACAGAGCTTTGGTAGCCATTGTTGCTGATAGCTAGCTTGAAAAGAGGGATGATGAGGACCAAAGGAGAGCAAAGATGTCAATTTATATGCAGAGTAGGTGTCGGGGGTTGGTGAGGGGTGAGGCGATTCGTGTGCCCATGCAACTATTACGTGTGAGCTGCTCTCTGTTACAAAACAAACGAGCTCTGCCTCTGTCTCCTGCGAACGATGTTGATCCGGGCTATCAGTCTCGGACCAACTGCACTGGTCCGAGCTGGCTAGCCTGGACAGGGGGCCAAAATCTCTGGGCCCTGATCCAGGCTAGCCAGCCCGGAATAGGGCACCCAATCCTGGATTGCTAGCCCGGATTGGATGCCCTGGTCCGGGCTGGCTAGCCCGAATCAGGGGTTAACCAGCCTAAGATAACCCAACACTAATTTTTTTTTTCTCTCTCTCTGCAAAGACGCCAGCAAAGTTAAGTATTTTTTTAGCTGGTATGAACTTGTATGTGCAGCAACACATACCAGTTGCAAAGGCGCCAGCCTCTGTGTATGGCCCACCTGACATGGCAAGAGCCGACATGAACTGGTATCATATATTCTAATCACAGAAACAAAGCTAAGAAATTTTTTTTTCTTTTTGAGTAAATACAAAGCCAAGAAATTAGTGCTGCAGAACAGGGAAAACACAAAACCAAGAAATTTTTGCTTTTTCTCTTCCTCTACTCTACATCTGCTGCTGCTCTGCTTTTGCATGGAAAAAAGAGAAGGGAGCGCTGGGAAGATGAAAAAGGAGGTGAAGATTGGACAGTTTTGATAAAAAAATAAATAAATAGCAAAGTGATAAAAAAGATGAACTTTAAATGGGCTCACTAGGAAATATGCCGTGCCCATCTAGAAACTCCCGAAAAAAAGGCTAGGTGTCAAAAACGTGTAATGCTCACTAAGAAATGGTAGCTCACACCGAAAAATATGTTGCGCATTTAGAATTTCCCATCAAGTTGTGTGCTCATTTAGTATTGCCCATTCGAAATTACTCGTGTTAGCAATAGCCGGAAAAAGGCAAAATCTCAGCTTATTGCTTGAAATCGGAAGAAGACCCCAACTCCCAACCACCGGCCACCATTCCAGTGGCACCTCCGAAGCTCCGACGGTCCCACCCCTTCAGAATCCTGCTCCAAATGCGCATAAACCGCCTTCTCTCTCTTCTTTGGTTCTTTCTCATTCTCCCTTCCTCTTCCGCTGAATCCCCAGATTGCCTTGCCGTGTACAAAGAGGGCGGCGCCCCCGCCGTCTTCACTTCCCCAAAATGCCCTCACTGGACCTTCCCCTCCACTGACGATCTCCTACGCCGCCGGCCCCCGTCCGGGTGCCAGCTGGCCCTCCTCCAGGGGCAACGGCGGTATCAGGAGGATCGCGCTGTCTGCGCTCTTGATATCAAGATTCCGTTCCTCGGTGAGAATCTTTGACCCCTACTTCAATTTATTTTTTTTTATTTTTTATTTTTGTGAATTAACGATGTTCTTTGAAAGTGTTGTTTGATGAAATCCAGAAATTTAACCACAACTGGTTGCGGAATTTTGTAATTTTGGATGCCAACTGCTGACATTAGTTACTTCTGAAAATGATAAATTTACATAGGTAAATTACTTGTTGATGAGATTGCAATTTATCGAACATATATATATATATATATAGAGAGAGAGAGAGAGGAAATGGGAAATTCATCGACGGTAAAAGAAGTTCTTTTATCACCGCTTAAGTGGCTCAATAAAATTATTACACGTAGTGCCACTCAAAAAGTGGTTAAAAGAGTTCTTTTATTTAAGTGGCACTTACTGGGCCACCTAGGCGGCAGTGAAAGAACTTATTTTACAGTCGGTGAATTTCCCGTTTTCTCATTCATATATATATATATATATATATATATATATATATATATATATATATATATATATATATATATATATGAATTTATTGAAACTTAACGGACCAAAGATTTCAAGCTTACCACAATAGACAAATTCCAGAAGTTCTGACTTTTTGGCCAATTTTGATTTTGGGTGCTCGTCAATGTTCTAAAATACGTTTTCAGTATGCGTGCGGTCGAGGACCGCATAACGCATAATCGGATTACGCGCCGATTATGCGGATTACGCGGAATTATGCGGAATATTAATATTTTAATATATATTAATATAATAATTATAAAACTAGATATATTAAGTACTATAAAACTCTAAAAAATTATAAATAATAACTGTAAGCATGTAAAATGAAGATAATTGGCTATAATCCAATTACAAATTACAAAATTACAAGATGCATGTACAAAATTACAAATTACAATGAACATATGACAATAATTCAAATCACTAAACTGTACATTAGTCATTACTAACTAAATCCAACAAATTTTAAGCAAAATTCAACTTCTTTATCAAAAGAAGCCCTAAAAATTTGTGTTGCAGAATTATTTCAAAAGAATTCAGCTATTATTTCAAATTATTGATGTTTGTGCTGCAGAAGTGGTCATTGTTGAAGGTGAAGAACAAAGAACAAAAAACAAAAAAGTGGCTAATGGAGGTGAAGAATCAAAATAATGCAATGGCTGAATCTCCCCTTTTTTCAAAATAACTCAAATCCTAAATTCCACTCAGTTAACAGTTAACACAAAAAAAAACCCTAACTCTAATTTTCCACAAATAAAACCCTAACCCTAATTTTTCCGAATATTTCTTTCGTCAAAAAATTTAAACCCTAAAATCAACTCAGTTTACTCAAAATAATCATAAAAAGTATTCAAGACAAAAAAAAACTATCGAAACCCTAAAGAAATCCAAAATCTTAACTGAAAAAAAAAAAATTACCTGCGTTGTCGTCGCCGCCGCCACCGGAGAGCTCGCCTTGAGGACCGCAGTCGCCGGAGGAGATGTCGTCGGGTCGCCGGTGAGATCGGAGGGGTGAAGGGGCGATTGGAGATTTAGGATTTTTTTTTTCCCCCGCTGGGCTCGGGAACACGATTCGGGAGAGGGGGAGGAAGGGAAATAAGTAATGGGCTGCGGGTATGGGTCAGGTTTTGGGTGCGGGTCGGGTGAATTTTTAACGTTCGAAACCCGATAACCCGTTTGTCCGCATAATTGAGCGAATTCTTCTTTTTCTATGCGTTTTGGTGGCGAAAACGCATATGCGGGCGCATATGCGCCCGCATAGGGCTTTTTTTAGAACACTGGTGCTCGTTGAAATATGGAGGTTGGAGCTGATTTTTGACCTAGGTACCATATGTTATGTAAACCTATGACTCAGGATTATTAGCGCATTATGCTTCTTGGAGAGCCAATTCACAATAAGAAGATGGTCTCTTATTAATGTTCATGCAAGCAAAAAGGATTCATCTTCATTTCGTAATTCATCTTCATGCAGTCAAGAAGATGTCCTTAACGAAATAGAATATTTCAAAATTCGAAACTGTTTTAGATAATCATTTCTCCAAGCAAAAAATGTTAAAATTTAACAAAGTTTACACATACATTCCCCAAAAATGTATTATTACAAATGGAAAGTGAATTCACAATTGTCCATCAACTATTAAGAATTTTATTATTGTCCTATATTTGCATCAGCATCTTTTTTGGCTAGGGATATATCACGACTAGACGTATCAAAATGAACTGACCTCCTTGGCTAGTTTTCTGTCATTTCAAAAACATTTCTAATCTAGCTAATACTGGATGATAGTGTGAATGATGGAACACTGTGGTGCTTGAATAGAAGAAGTTGATGTGGAATGAAAAATTATGAGGCATTCTGCTGCAAAAATCTTCACCTATTTGATTATAGTAAGATTAGTTGTTGCTGAAGATGTTAAGTTAGATGCCAACTTTGGTTATTTATAAATTTTAATCAGTAAGAATGATGATAAGCTGTGACTCATTTTTTTATTTTTATTTTAATATTTTAATCTTCTTGATCATGGAATTGATTACTCTGTACTCACACAGGAAGAACAGGAATTAGGCAGATTAATGTAGGGATCGTAGCAGTTTTTGATGGCCACAATGGTGCTGAAGCGAGTGATATGGCTTCCAAGCTGCTTCTAGATTATTTCTTGTTGCATACGTATTTCCTCCTTGACATTACGTACTCTATGGTGTTGAGGAAATCTCCTGAAATGTTGTTATCGAGTGTGGAATCTGATATGAATTTCCAAGAGCTCAATCTTGATAAAGCGGATATCTGGAGAGACTTTGATCCCAAAAGGTAAGTTTTATATGCCTCTTTTACCAGAAAAAGTACTTGTTTTCTTGAGTCTTCATTTAAGGTGAGATTTAGTAGTTCAGGTTAGGAAAATAATTTATACAGATAAATCAGGTTATGTACTGATATCAGCATGTGTACCGAGCATGTGCTATTGTGTTTTGTCATAGTGCTGCCAGTTCCTCCAGGGATTTTCATTTCTGCTTCCAATGATGAGTCCTTTTGATATTCGTTGAACAAGGTGTAAACTGTTTTTACATAAGGTCCCTTCTGATATTGTTGACATCATTGTTACTCAATTTTAAGTCATAGCTAATGTCTAAAGATTCCATGTGTTGACATCATAACATCATACAGCATCATCTGGAACAACTAGAGTTAACCTGTTAATTGGTTGCTGTAGTTTGTTACATTTTCTGCTATCGGGAGTTTATTTTATCTCCAAGTGTCAGATTAGTTTATATTGTTAATATGCCAATACACGACTATGATTTTCAGCCATGTAAGTGATTTGAAATCAATTTCTTATCAAGAATTATTGATAGTTTGATATAATGCTTATTGCTCCTCGATTTTATTTTGTGCTGATCTTTCACAATGGAGAAGTTACATAGTATCATTCAAGGTTTAAAAGCTTGGAATCTGTATTGGTATTAGTCGATGGGTTATAGCGTGGAGTAAGGAAGTAAAAACGTTTTATACTTATTGATTTGACTGAGGTGATGGTCTTTAAAATAGCTATATGGCTGAGCCCAAAGAAATATGACGAAGGCTTGTTGATGTTCTTACACATTCCAAATGCAGTCACAACATGGAACACAAAGTCCAAAGCTCTGATTCAATACATTATAAACATTTCCAGGTTTTTCAATATGAAGATGGTGTCTTTCTAGAAATAGCAATGGAAAGATTTTGTGTATGCACTACTGTTGTTTCTGGTTCTTCTAAAACAAAGACTACCTCCTTTGGCTGCTATATATTAAAAGATCTTACTGACACTGATCATTCATTTCACATCCTCACATGTGCTTTTCTTTAACTATGTCACATTTATGTCACCATGTATTCACAATTCAACTACTATGCAAAATTCATCAAAGTAGTAATAAGTATATGGCTTCCTCTTCTCGTTTCGAACTATATGCAGGTTTCAATAAACTTCTTGATTTACCTAATGATTCCAATAGATTAGTCTGGTCCTGAAATCTTATTTTTCTTATTGACTTTCAAGAACTGGAGCATTTTACTCCACCTCTTTGGTAATCATTCTTATATGTACTGCTGTAACTGGAATTTTTTTTTCCAATATAAAATCTGTCTTTGTCAAAGAAACTGTTCTGTTATGCTATTGATTTCACGTTTTAACAGTACCTATGAACTGAAGGCATGTCTGAGCCAGTTAATCTTATATAGGTTTAGGTGGATGTCGCCTATAATTTTTGATGGGCCATTTCATCTGGAACTACTAAAGGAATCTTTATTGAGGACGATCCATGATATCGATGCAACATTTTCGAAGGAAAGCTTTGTTCCTTCTTCTGGTGGTCCTTTTTGTGTTCCTGTAGATTGCTCTTCGTTATTTTTTGATACAGATTATTCATTTCTATCTTCATGCAGGAAGCCTTAGGAAGAAATCTTGTGTCAGGTTCAACTGCCACTGTGGTTCTTCTTGCAAATGACCAGATTTTGGCTACCAATTTAGGCGATTCAAAATCTCTTTTGTGTTCAGATAATTTTCACATCTCAGATAGAAAAGGTAGGCATTGTATGTTGAAAGCACTTGGCATTCCATCTTTATTCTTGGTGAATGACTTCTCTGCTTAACTACGTTGTATCTTTGTTTCTCTGGAAAAAGTTTTTTTTATATTTGTTTGAGTTTGGAAGAGTTAGAAAATTTTGTGATTGATGTACAGCAGGTGATAGTTCAAAGATAAATTGGTGTACAAGAAACAATGATGACCTGTCTCCTTCTAGTGGACATGGAAACTTCAATTTAGTGAATTCCGATGGACCTATGTTTTATGTTAAGGAGCTGACCAAGGACCATCATCCTGATAGAGATGAGGAAAGAAACAGAGTGGAGGCTGCTGGGGGTTATGTTCTAGAGTGGGCAGGTGTTCCTCGTGTCAATGGTGAGCTAGCTGTATCCCGAGCTATTGGTGACATTCATTTCAAAAGGTAAGGTTCTAAACTTCTAATATGCAATGTAATGCTTGTCCTTTCTTCTTGTTTTTTTTAGTGTATTGTAATAGTTTGCAACTTTGCACTTCCCTTACCACGGCAGAACTATGTCATCTGTATGGTCATGGCATAAAACTTGGTTACGAGCTATGCCATTGATATATGATAGTTTATGAGAATTCTGTTTATCACGTTATAATCAATCATGGCAGATGAGAGTTATTAACCTAACATATGCTCTTAGTTTTAAATACTCTGATTAGAAGGAGATTTAGAAAGATTAATCATCTGGTAAATCCTAATATTAAGTGGTGGCAATTAGAAAGTAATGCAACATGAAACAAAATGGCTAGCTGCATTAAGAAACTAACTAAATGTATACTTGGTGAGTCGAAAGGTGGTGATTCACCATATGAGGACACATCATGGTAGAATAAAGAGATAAAAATTGCTATTAAGACCATGAATTTTATTGAGATTTGCAGAATAGTGATGGTTCAAGCCTTGAGAGGTATAAGCTAGTCAAGAAGGAGCTTAAGAAAGCTATTCGGAATGTAAAAATTAAATTATATAAAAAAACGCATGGGAAGTTAGACAATAAACAGACTGAAAAGGATATAAATAGAATTTCTCGTATAAGAAAGAATGTGCTATAAAGTATGTTCTAGTTGAGGATAAGAAAATTTTAGTCAGAAGAAAGAGATTAAAGAAAAAAGAAAAGATTATCTTGATAGATTGTACAATGAAAGTGTTACTCAAAATTTGGAGAACCTTAGTATTCAGTGTGAGAATATGAATCATAATTTTATGCGTAAAATTAAGGAATTTGTAGTAAAAGAGGTTTAGAAGAGGATAAAATCAAGAAAAACTTTTGGTGTCAATGAGATTTCTTTTGAGATATAGAGATATTTAGGAGAGATGGGTGTGAGGTGGCTAACAGACCTCTTTAATAAGATTTGACTGTTATCAAGTAACCAGAATCAAAACTCAATCTCTATATATTATGATAAGTCACAGGAAACATATATTTATAGACTTTTCAACTTTATATAAATCTCTCAATAGACGATGTGGTTCTAAAATCAAACTAAACTCAAATATACAATAGTTTTCTAATCTAACACTTCCCCTCAAGTTGGGGTATAAATATTAATCATACCTAACTGGTTACATAAATTAGAAAATACAGTTGGTGATACAGTTTTAGTTAGAATACTGGTTAATTGTTTTAACGAAGGAGTAAATGAAGTTCATATTATATTTTTCACCAAATTATCTCGAACCACTATCTCTATATGCTTCGTAGATTATAAAACACTCGGTTTTGAGCAATATAGATGGTTGAATGATTATCACAGTACATAGGTATATGATCTTTAAGTTGAATCCAAATTCAGTCAGCAAATTCTTTAATCATAACAATTCACACGTAGTACGTGCCATTGTCCGATACTCTGCCTTTGCTGAAGACCGAGACACTACATTATATTTCTTACTCCATGTAATTAGATTACTTCCAACAAATGTAAGGTATCTAGTGGTCGATTTTGTCTCTTTTGTCTCCTGCATATCCAGAGTCTAAAAGGCAGAGATTTTAACATATCTATGTTTTTTTTATAAAATAATATCTTTTTAGGAGTGGTTTTAATATATGCCAAAATTCTCAGAGCAACTTTATAGTGTATGTCCCTTGATTTATGCATGAACTGACTCAGCAACCCAACAATAAAAGAAATGTTAGCTCTAGTGATCGTGAGATAGATAAACCTGCCAACCATTCTCCTATACTGCTTGACATCTTAATATAACTATTTTCACTCCACACGTCTAAATCTGACTGTATTGGAGTATTAGCATGTTTACCACCAAGGCGATCGGTTTTTTCCAAGAGATCTAGCGCATACTTCTTTTGAGAGAGAAGTAACCTATATTTATGATAAGCTATTTCAATTTCAAGAAAATATCTCGGCCTTCCTATATCTTTAGTTACAAAATGTTACTTAAGATAATGCTTTATCTCAGTCAAGGCTGTTGTATCACTCTCAGTTAATAGAATATCATCTACATATACTGTATGAAGGACAATATTAGAATGAGTATGTCGGAAAAAGACAGAATAATCATAGTGATAATACTGAAATCCAAAACCAATAATTATAGTGGAAAACTTCTCAAATCAGTCTCAAGAACTCTGTTTAAGTCCATAAATTATTTTCTTGAGTTTGCAGACTATATTCTCCCTCTAAACAACATATCCTGGAGGTTGTTCTATATACACCTTTTCTTGGAGATCATCATATAAGAAAGTACGTTTAATATCCAATTGGAATAAAGGCCAATCAAGATTTATGGCAAGAGAGAAGATGCGAATAGAGTTGAAACAGGCCACAGTAGAGAAAATCTCAAAGTTATGAACATCATAGGTTTGGGAAGAATTTTTCACAACAAGACGAGTTTTATAGCAGTTAATAAGCTATCTGGCTTATATTTGATGGAGTATACCCAACGACAACCAACAATACATGTATCAGGCGGAGAAAGAACTAAATCGCATGTTCCACGAGAGATAAGGGCTTGCATCTCCTCATCCATGGCAGTCTACTAGGCAGAGATTAACACTGCTTTCTGAAAAGATTTAGGTATAGAGACGAAAGAAAGAGAAATGGCAAACTGGTGGAATATTGGGTGGACTTGATTATAGAAAACAAATTGAGAAATAGGTTGAGCAGTAATAAAGCGTTTATCTTTCCGAATAGCAATGTAAAGATCAAAGGTAGAAGCAGAAGAATGTTGTGGTTATTAGGGATCTGCAGCTGGAGATGGTGGAGTAATAGGTAGTGAGTTAGGAGAAGCCACTTTCTAACGACAAGTAAATATCAATAGTGGTTTCTTAGAAGGCACCTGTTCATTCCCTTTGTGAGACACCGATACTTGTCCAACCTTAGTAGTTGAGACGGATAGGAGTAAAGGAAGAGAATTATCTAACTGGTATATTGATGTGGAAGAAGTAGGGAACATATTTAATGAAGGTAACATCAGCAAAGACAAAATATTTTTTAGATACCAGATCAAATACCTATACCCTTTTTACATTCTAGAGTATCCAACAAATACACACTTGATACCACAAGGAGATAGTTTGTCCAAACCGGGATACAGATCTTGAACAAGATATGTACAATCAAACACTTGAGGTTTAAGAAGAAACATGACTGTATCAGGATAAAGATAGGAAAATAGGATTTTACTATGCAAGACAGAAAATGACATCCTATTTATTAAATGACAAGTACACAGAACAACATCAGACCACAAATATTTTGGAACGTGCATGTGAATTATTAACAATGTTGAAAATAACGTGTTATGAAATCCGTTATGTTGCGTTATGAAACCTAACAGAACTTCAGCACTACGTAACAACTAAAAATAACTCAGTGCACCGTAACAGTACGATTTTTATGTTATTTTACGTTATATTACGTAACGTTACGTTAAATTATGTTATGTTACGTTAGTTACAATTATTTTCTTAGTAATTCTATATTGTTGTTGATTATTATTTTAATTATTAGCGAATTGCTTAAATTTTTATACTTGATTAGTTGTTAGTTTGTTCGATTGTTTGTGGAATTGCTAACTTACTAATTTGTGATTGTTTTCTTGTTCACTTGTTGTAATACTTCTTCGGTTGCTGAAATATCTTACTTGTTGATTATATTAAATTTTTAACTGAACTGAAATCAACAATTATAAATAAATTAAATTGAACATTACAAAATATAAATTACAACAATGATAATAACTGAATTGAAATGAAATAACCTTTGTGATTGTTTCATTATCAGTGCACAAAACACGAATAGATGTAGAAAATTAATTTTTTATTTCTTTACAGAATAGTTCAATTATACTAGGAACATCAGACTTTTCTCTTAACAAATACATCCATGTCATGCGAGAGAAGTCATCCACAAATATAAGAAAATATCTAAAGCCCTTAAAAGAGGGAAAATGACATGGACCCAAACATCAGTATTGACTAATTCAAATAAAAAAACTACTATGTGGATTGATTCGACTTAGAAATGAGACGCGATGATGTTTACCGAGTTCACAAGACTTACAATTTAACGTAGATATACTAGACGTAGTGGGTAAAACGAGACAGAGACTCCAGAGAGAAGGATATCCAAGGTGTTAATGCTACTATAAAAGGAAATCAGAAGAGGAAGTAACAAATCCTGTAGGTGATGTCTCATCGAGATTGTACATCCCCCGTTACTCACGGCCCGTACAATTCTCATTCGGGTCTGGAGGTCTTGAAAGTATTGTTTGTATGAAAGAATATTACAGAACAATTATTAGTTTTGGTAATTTGGCTAAAACAAACTAAATGAAAATTGGGAACAAACAAAATATTATTAAGGGTTAATATATTAGTAGCGTGAACTTTTTCATTACCAACAACTGAAGAAGAGGAACATCAGCAATATGGACAAGAGAGTATTTATCTGAAAAGTGTAAGGAGACAAACTTATTTCTAATACCTGTTATATGGGAGGAAGTTCCAAAATCTATAACCCATAATTAGTTAGAGGAAGCAATGTGAGTATCATTACCTTATAAGGATGCATGAGTAGAATGCGGACTGGACATGGTGAATTGAAAATAGAGAAGTCTGTCAAGTTCACTTTGTGGAATCTGAAACATTGTTGAAGATGTCGAAGTGCTAGCAGCATTCATTGTCGATGCAATATCTTTTATTGGAAGTAAAGTATTAGTAGCTTGTGTCTATTCAGGTTTTCCATACTTCTCCCAATAATATGCAAATGTGTGATTTTTTTTGCCGCAATAATCACATCTACGGGATTCTCGTCCACCCCCGGAGTTTCGATTATCATTGCCACTACAACCATGGCCTCGTCTCCGACCAGAAAATATGACAGAATGGTCATTGGAGTCAAGGCTTAAGTTGCTGATATAGTACAACCAGCAGAAATACGAAGGATTCTGAAATACGTCGCTGTTAGAGATGGAATACTATCACCAGTAAGAATTTGACTCCTCACCTGGATCAATAAAGCAGAATTCAAACTGGAGAGAAATTTTGCAACAACGAGATTTTGGCAATATTATCTCAAGATTTTAAGATCTGTAACAGTGGCTGGTGAATCTCAAGCTTATCCAATATGCCTCGGAGAGGAATAGTACTCGAATATAGACATTTTGCTTATTTGAGAGTAAATAAGCACTCATACAGTTCAAATATTCGTTATATATTTTTCTTATTTCCATATATTTCTTTAAGAGAGTTCCATAGCTCTATTGCAGTTTTCAAGAATATGGCAACATAACTTACGTTTTTTCTTTCATACTATTAAGGAGTCATTTAATCACGCAACGGTTATTAACAAGCCAATCAGAATGGATATGATCATTTTTAATTTGGTGGATCATCCAGTAAATATTTAATTTTTCTTTGAGTATCAATAAATACCCTGAATGATTGAGCCCATAAAAGTTAATTATTTCCATTCAACTTAACTATGTAGCAGTAAGGTTTTTAGGATATAGATTATCAGTCATGATAGTAGGAGAATTAGCAGTAGTAGATGAAACACTTAAAGTGGGTAATGCCATAAAAAATTGAGAATCCAACTTACAGAGTAGCGGCGATAAAAAGCTGAGAGGATTTAGAGACCTCTCTCTCTCTCACTTCTATCTCGAGGAGAATCCAAATCTTTGTTCGAAGAACTCGAAGAAAAAGCCAAAGTTCCTTTTGTTATTCTCTCTGTCGCAACTAGAAAAGTCCTCTTGCTATGAACAATAAGCAAGCTGAAGCAAGCAAGCTCTTGAACAGCAAGCAAGCTCCTGAACTGCAAGCAAGCTCCTGAACGATGGATGAGAAGAGGTGCAAACAAGCAAGCAAGCTTCGGGTTTGAGGTCAACGATGGATGTGAACAAGCAAATGAACGAAGAGCAACAAGCCTAACCGAAGCTCTTGAAGGAGAGAAAAAAAGAAAAGAAAACGGTGATTCAAAATCGCGGGATCGATTGCTTATAACTGGTCGAAGCCGAAGGTCGACTTTGTGCTGTGTTTCGGAATGGTCGGAGCACGAGTTCTGTGCTGAACGAGAAGATGAGCAGGATCCAAGTAAAAAAGGGATCTCGGCGACGCGATGGGTGGGTGTTCGGGAAGCTATTCAGTCATTTGTTCGCCAAGAAGGAGATGAAGATCTTCCGGGTCTCGATGGTGGGTTTTGGTGCCGCCAGGTAATCTAGGGGTTTCTCCCTTTTTTTTTATCTATGGCTGAGATTGATAGGTAATCAGATTGCACGTTTGAGATATATTTCTCAAACCTGCTATGATATCATGTCATCAAGTAACCAGAACCAAAACTCAATCTCTATATATTATTATAAGTCAGAGGATTACAAATATTTATAGAATTCTCAACTTCATATAAACCTCTCAACAGGCGATGTGGTACTAAATTCAAACTAAATCTAAATACACAATAGTATTCTAATCTAACATTGGCAAATTAAGATGTAAAATGAATAGAGAAAGAGTATTCTAGAACCTCTATATAAGAATAAGAGTGATATTCAGAATTGTTCTAATTACCGTGTAATAAAACTCATGTATCATACTATAAAGTTTAGGAAAGGGTAATTGAACATAAGTTAAGACTGACTGTTAGGATATTAGAGAATCAGTTTGGATTCATATCATGGCGATCGACGACAGAACTATTCATTTATTTTGTCAACTTATAAAGTGATTTCGAGAGAGAAATAGAGATTTGCTTATGGTCGTTATTGATTTAGAAAAAATCTATGATAAGATACTGTAACGCCCCCCTTTTTCAACTACTTCCCAAAACGGAGGACGTACTTATTACTTGCACTAGACAACCCAACAGTCACAGGATCTTGGAATAACCGTAACTACTGCCACTATCAGATGAATAAATAACATGTCTGAAACTGAAATGATTTCATTTATACAAAGAGTTCATTATATAAAATGGTACACTGCTTTAAATATGAACACAAAAGAGTCAAAGAGAAAAGCAGTGCCCAGACAAAAGAAAATACAAACAAAATATACAAAAGTTTTCCAGGGGTATTTCGCTTACCTATTGTCACTCGATCTGTCCAACGAAGTACGGGTCTTCAACTGGGGCTGGATCCCCTTCTTCACGTACCAAATCTGGGTTCAAAACCCAGGGGACTAAACCCAGCAAGTAACACATTTAAAAAGAGAAATTGTGTACTATCATATTACAAGAATATCAGTATGCATGAGCATGTTTATATCATTGTTATTTGTGTGCATATAAATTAACATGAAGGCAACATATAAATTAACATGAAGGCAAACATAAATTAACATGAAGGCAAGCATAAATAAATGCATAAATAAATGAACATGATAATAACTATTCTATTTATTTAATCATATAATATATTGGTCTCAGTCATCATCCAATTTAATTTTAGAAACTGTATTAATGGATAAGATAGCGCTATTCTCTATTGTCGTATAAGTGCCCGTGCATACCCGGGACCCGGCCACAATATTCATGGCGCTGAACCATGACATGCCGCTAGGCACTACAATCAAGTTCTGTACTGTATTACAGTAACGGACATACCACTCTGGGTAAATATCAATTGGTGATCCAGTAATCACCCAGGCCACTGCAGTAAAAAAATTCCGGCCCTAACAATACAATCAATTCTTATACGGCAAGGCTCTTATCCATCATATAGTTTCTCCTGTCCCCGTGTTCATAATGAATTATACACATGAAAATTTTATAATTCTTTTTTAATTGTTTTTCAATTCATGATAAAATGTTTGCATTTCCATGACTGTACATGGCATGTAGTATCATAACACATGATCTGTAATATTAAAACACATGACTTGTAATATCAAAGCACATGACATGTAAAACATATGACTTGTAATATCAAAACACATGATATGTAGCATGATAGATATTAGTGCACAATTGTACCACAATTCATATCATCAAACTTATTTTAATAATCTGGTTTCATTCTCAATGTCAATCAATGACCCAATTTGGGAACCAAGTGCATCATGCAATAATACTGCATTATTTATAAATTCAAACTTATGGACTTACTCGATTCTAGGCTCAAATCATATATTTTTATATATTTTTCTTTGATTAATATCTAATTAAAATCCAAACCCAATCAATCAATTATTTATTTATTTTATTACTATTATTGTTATTATTTTTATTTTATTTCCAATCCATCAATTATTTCCAATTAAATCCAAGCCTAAGCCCAATCCCATTAAATTCCCACTTATTTTTATTATTATTTTTTTTTCTGTCAGGCCTAGACCCAAGCCCAGGCCCACTGTCATTTCATTTTTCTTTTTCTTTTATTGGGCTGGGCTGGCCGGCCCAGTCTATTATTATTTTTTTTCTATATATATTTTTTTCTGACCCAAGTTAAATCCAGCCCACTTCTTTTATTTTATTTTTCTTTTATTTTTACTGGGCTGGGCCAGGCCCAGTTCCCAATTTTTAATCTTTCTCTTCTTTTTTTTTTTCTTTTTCTTCTGGGCTGGGCCAGGCTCAGTTACTTTTTTTTTCTCTTTTCTTTTTCTTTTCTCTCTACTCTCAGCCCAGCCCACCAAAATCCATTCCCCAAACTTTCTCCTCTCTCACTTTTTGATGTAAACAGCAAAGCAACACAATTTATTTATTTATTTATATATTTTTTTCTTTTACTCTTCTCCTCTCTCTTTTTGCATGGTGCAACTCCCTACTTGCATGCAAACCTATTTTTGCATGAATATACATTGTATTTGCATAACGTAAATTATTTTAATTTTTTGTAAAATAAAAAATAAGTAAATATCACAATATTTATATATATCAAAATTGACCAAGTAATTTGGTTCAGTTCTTAATATCAATCAATCGATCAAAATATAAACCAAGTATTTTTGCAAAATAAATACGAACACAAGTATAAATTAAATAAATAAACGAACGAGAAACGAACGAAAAATAGTAGTGTTACTTGCCTCGGTTCGATTCGAATCCTCGGTTCGATTCAATCTGTCTCTTTTTTTTTTCTTTTTTTTTGTTTTTTTTTCTCGTTGCTGGGTTCTCGCCGGATGATAGAGAAGTGAGAGAGAGAGAAATGAGGGAGAAGGGGGTAAGTGGTGAGAGTAAGTATCATCATCATTATTTTTTTCTCTTTTGCCCTTCACCAGTGTTTTAACACGTCAATTATTTAAACATCCTTCAACTGACACCTCGAATTTCCTCTGCCACCCTCCTCTTGGTCACGACAGCAGAGCACCGCCTTTCATTTATTTAATTAATTAATTAATTTATTTATTTAATAATTTAATAATTTTGGTTTCGTGTAACATTCTCCAAATACTACCAAATTTATGTAGGACGTAGTTCTCGACGAGAGAAACACTACAAAATTATCAGTTTGTTATTTCGATGTCCGGAATAAATGAACCGAAATTCCGAAATAATTAGAAGGATAATTTTAATTTTATTAAATTAGCAATTTTGGGAGTATTTTTCGGCCTCGTAAGAAAAATCTTCAAAAATTCTAAATATTACAAAACTAATAATCGCGAAGACCGAATGTCATTAGGGTTTGTAGATTTAAAGTTATGTTAACCGAAAGTTATTTTGGTGTCCAAAATTGACTTCGGTGGACTTATTCGGCACCACTGGTCTCAAGAGAGTAATACAGGTAGCTCGAATTTTGGGGTATTACAGACACCAAGAGGTATTATGGTGGGCATTGATAAAGAAGGGAGTTCTCATCAAATATATTGACATAATTACGGATATTCATGATGGAGTAATGACAAATGTTAGAGTTTATAGTGGCCTAACTAGTGTTATAGAAAACAATTAGATTGCATTAGGGATTTGTATTGAGTCCATTCTTATTATCCATAGTGGTGGATGAGCTTACTAGAGGTATTCAAAATGAAATACTTGGTGTATGCTTATTGCTGATGATATTGATGAGAGTAGGGGTAAATGCTAAGTTGGAGTTATGACAAATATTAGAATGTAGAGGTTTTAGATTGAGAAGTCTAAAACATACTAAATGGAGTATAAATTTAGTAAACGAAGAATCTGGGACTATAGTTCTGTGATATTGGACAACTGAGAGTTACAAATAAGTAATCAATTTGGTTTCATGGATATATTATTCAAAATGACAGAGAGAATGATAACGATGTTAACCATAGGATCTAAACTGGTTGGTTGAAATGAAGGAGCGCAATGCGAGTTTTATGTAACATTCTGTTAAGGCTAATAAATTTTTTTATAGGATTGTTATTAGTCCAGTTTTATTATGTGGTATGAAATGCTGGGCTATAAAGAGATGCCATTCACAGAAGATAAATGTAGTAGAGATACATATGGTTCGTGGGATGTGCGGTAATGCTAGTAGAGATAAAGTGAGAAATGAGGATATTCGTGTTAAGATATGCGCAACTCCTATCGAAGAGAAGATGTGAGAAAACTGTCTATAATGGTTTGGTATGTGCAATATAGATTTACAAATGCACCAGTTCGACGAGTGAAGTTTATCAATGTAGGACAAGTTAAAAACGTGAAGGGAAGCCCGGAGAAATTATGGATGTTGGTGATATGAAAAGATATTAATTATAGAGGTTTAATTGAAGACGTATCGCTCGATAGGAGTGAGTGGAGAAGGGGGTCATCTATGTGATCAATCCGATGTGATTTCTTTTTGGTTCATGTAGCCTATCATAAGTGTTTTGGATAAAAGGCTTAGTTGTTATTGTATCATCATCTTAGTCGTTATTAATCAATTGCGTAGGAATGATAAGTATAATTTTAGATGGTTCTGGTAAAGGCTGACTAAAAATTTTCAACCTGACATCAACCTCCTTATGACCCTTACATTCCAATTGTTGGTTGATGAAGCTATTAGCAATAGAGTAATTGACTGAAAAAGTTATAAAGCTCATAGTTGTAAGAAGAACATTTCTGGATTTGTGTAGTCTAAGCTCATGCAACATATGAAGAATGGACACGAGATGCAGCACGACAGGGGCTTAAGTATATGACAAATCATAAAAAGTAGAATATGTGATACAATTATGTAACTATGTGCATATCTATGCATGTATTTTTGTATAAGACACATCAAAACTCGTAATTGTGAGGATATTTGACGCAATATGGAAGGAAACTTTAGGATTTGTGGTGGGAATTTGTGGAAGCTGCTCACTTACCCACTCTTATTGGATCCATGAAGAAAGATTTAGGGATTGATTTGTGAATCCACCCAGGTGATCTCTCACCGACTTTGGTTTTTTTTTTTAACAAATCAATATGCAAAAATAAAAGGTTATATAAAATGAAAATAACATACAAAACACTTGGTAGCCTAAGAGTTAAAAACAAGGGTACTAAAATCCAAGAGTCTAGATATAAAAGTTTCATAAAGAATCTCCATCATTTCTTCCTCTCTTGAGATCATTCATCTTCGGTGAATATGATGACAATAAATGTCAAGTATCTCTGGGTCGAATTGATCAATTTTCTTGCTTGAAACATCTTAATCAGGATATGGTGGTAGTTGTAAAATTGATACTTGTGTATCAAGTCTGAACCAATATCAAGTCTGAACCAATGTGGAATTGGCCTCAATGATGGATTTGTTACAATTAGTAATAAATCTAGAACGACATATGCAACAATAGTTGAATCCAGACGAGAAAGAACATTAATAGTGATTGAATATGTGACATACAATGGCTGATTATGTCGTTGAACGAGTTTCATTACACTTTACACCATAATAAGCTCAACTTCCTGTAAGTGTGCCGTCTATGACAAAATGCCTTGAGGTGGAATGTATGGATTTGGCGATCTCATGTACAATTGAAGGCATATAGTTGGCGCAGATGTAACATCATCAAAGCTAGTTTCGCTAAAAGATCTCTAGAAATTTTAGTATAGGGCTATGTAACTCTTGTGAGCTGGAAAGGAATTTCTTTAAGTAATAACAACAAATGATTGTGAACTTCTGGCCGACACACTCATCAAGAACTTCAGTATCTTGTTCAGGCTGGAAACTCTGATCATCAAGTTTGATAGGGGTTTAGGCTCATCAAACTTTTTTCTGGATTACGCCTCATGTTCCTTTTTGGGCTTTGTATCCAATTCTTGTACTATTTGAGTCACTATCTTAGGCTAGAACGCGGGCTCTTGCTCAATTTTGGGCTCAGACAGAAGGCGCGGAGCATATAGCAAAGACAATTTTGTTAGAGAGACCAATCTCAACAAAATTTATAGTAATGTTGCTCCAAAAATAAGTTTCTCCAATCAGTTTGAGTCAAGCATATAAACCCTTTGTCTTAGGCGTTAGAAGAAAATAACTGAAGAAATATTCAAAATGGCTATCCCAATCTTCATGTCCATAATGATCGTCAAAATTCCTAAAATCTAGAACATCATTACTTGATTTTGATCACAATTAGTTTAGATATATTGATCAAAGAATTGAAATCCATAAAGAGTTGACTCTTAATCATAATTCAAAATTTTGGAAATACCCAAAAATAACAACAGCTTGAATCGGGCTTGAAATGGGCTTAAAATCACCAAATTACCCTTAATAGGTCGGTCAACAACTAGTGGGTCGGGTCCATACACTTAATGTTAAAAGTAGGTTTGGATATTTAACTGCAACTAAATGAACTCAAAATTGGGTTTTGGCTGATCACGTTGGAAAGGGGTTATGTACGAAACGCTTCCGATCTGTCTTAAATGCAGGTTGGGTTGGAAACAGAATCGAGTTCAAAGCAGTTAAAAAAGTTAAATCCTATCCAAATTAATCGCTTCGGATATGATTTAGTCGAATGATCGCTAGAGATGAGGAGACAGTTTCACAGAGAAAATTGACGAACCACGGTTGTGGTTGGTGAATTAGGAGTTGGTCAGGCTCTGAATGAAGGAAATAATGGTGTCAATGTTGGAGTTCGCCTGAAAAGATTAGGAGGTTGGCAGACTGGTGGTGATGGAGGGAGAAGAAGAGGGGGAAGATGAAATAGGAGAAGTTAGAATTCTGATGAGTGATCGCAACAGCAGGGGTGCTTGATTGCCAAGGATGAAGGCTCGATGAAGATGTAAAAGATGATGGCTGGGTTGTTAGTTACTGCTTGGGTTTGACTTCAGTCAATGGGGAATGCTCAAACAATGACTCAGGGTCGAGAAGAGGTCGCATCTGTAATCTTGGATCTGAATAGCAAGCAACGAGGTTGCTGGAGGAGCTATGTCGACGGGGTGTAGTTAGAGGAACTCGTGAATTGAGGTCGAGGGGAGATGGAGTCGGCGATGAAGTTGAAATGATTGTAGTAGCTGTCGACGATGAGGTTGATCAGCAAAAAGCGATGTCGTTGTCGGGATGTTTTTGACTAGGGTGGCGGGATCAGGGTGTCTACGAACTCAGTTAATCTTTTATATTTTATGCTATTTTTTTTTTTTTACTTTTTTCACCTGTTCACTGTTTTTTTGTTTACCTTTCCCATTGTTTTATTTTTCTTTTTTTTTTAAATATTTCAGTGATTTTTTTTTAAAAACTAAAATTAAAAAAGTAAAATAAAAAAGAAAATAGGAAAAGAAGTTAGAAATGTGATCAAAAAATTGGGTAAAACGTTTTTTTAGAAGCTAAAATCCAGTACAAAAAGAGAAAAATGGAAGGGAAAAATGGAGATGGATTTTTTTTTTTTGGGCCTTATTACCACTTAGACGTAGTACGGAAAGGAATTTTGGGTTTGTGGTAAAAATTTGGGAAAAATTGAAAACTTATTGAAAATAAATAAAAATGATAATGATAGTTCGGGCCTCAGCATCCAAGCAGTCATTTTTACACATTCTCAACGGATCCTTGAAGGAAGATTTAGGGTTTAATTCGGAAATCCACGTAGGTAATCTCTTATCCAATTTCAACGAGTTCACTAAAAAAAATTGATTTTGTTTAGCAAATCAACATGCTAAAAACAAAAAAGGTTTTCATTCAAAATTTTATTCTATTGAGTTCATGAGTTCATATAACCTTATTTATAACAAAAACAATAAACACAACACGTGCAAAAGAGACTAAAATAATGGTTACTAAAACCTAGGAGTCTAGATATAAAATCTTCATAAAGGATCCCCATCAATATGTTGTAGTTGAAGCAGAAGGAAAAGGAGTAAAATCTTAATGGTTTAGATCATTGATTCTAATCAAGCAAAGCAACTATATTAAGGAAAGAAAGGAGTCTAAACTCCAATCTCATACTTTGCATAATACATATAAAATCTCTCACATGGTTGCATAAATCTATTTGCTTAGTATCTTTCTCATGTCAAAAGATTTTTTTTCTATGTCCCCCCACATTCAGTAAATAGACAACAATAGAGTACCTTATCTACAAATTAACATGAGAAACATCTCTCCCTCCTTTGTTTTGAGGACATTGCTAAAGGAATTCTCAGTTCCGCATGATTTGGAGTTCCATCAACAACGTGTGGACACTATGCAGCAACAGATTATTTATTGTTGAAATCTGGTGGCATTTGTTTCTATAGAACAGAAATATAAAGCAGGAAAGAGCTGTTTTCTTGTCCGGGAAATAATCTTTGTTCATATTCTATTTTGGGTTTATTTTAATGTTGCGATGTCAAAGCACTGGAAACCTTTTCTAGGCAAGATTTGTTAACAAGTTCATTGTAACATGGTCATACTACTATCATCTCTATTTCGTAAGATAGCTTTGTTATTGATTCTATCGTCTCTCCATGAAGTAGCTTAATAATTGATTCTAACTGTTTGCAAATATGATTTCACGATCAACTAGATTTTTTATTTTTTATTCTTTATTTTATTTTATTACCATGGTTTCAGTAAACATGGGTCACCGGACACATATATTGGAGCATTATGTTTGATTACTTCATTTTTTGTCATCTGTGGCCATTTCCTTATTATGTTGGTACTGACATCATATTGGTCTATTGCTCTTATGATCGATCGTCAGTTATGGTGTCATATCCACACCTGAGGTGACAGATTGGCAATCTTTAACTGATAATGACCGCTATTTGGTTGCTGCATCTGATGGAATCTTTGAGAAAATGACAACACAAGATGTTTGTGATCAGTTATGGGATGGACAAAAAAGATTTAGTGTAAAATCAGATGTTAGACATCCAAATATACACTCTTTGGCGGAATGCATTGCAGAAGCAGCCTCTGGGAAGGGTACTGTAGACAACATGGCAGCTATTGTTGTTCCACTGGGATCTGGTGGTACATCTGAATTCTTTGTGAAAAATGAATGTTATCAGGGAGGAGCCTCTGATTTGTCATCTTTTGGACTTCTGAATGCATTGGACAGAGAGTCAGGTGACTGCCTAAGTAACTGTGCGCTATGAACTTATATTACAGTTTTACTTGATAGTACTTGCAGCTGCTTTATATTCGTCCTTCATTTCTTAGCGTGCTCGTGTTATTTTTGCCGTTACGGTTGACTGTGATTTTGTCAACAGCCTCTATATGTTCCACAAGTGACTGTATATTTTTCTTCTGGCACATGCTTGTAAACTTACTCTGTTCTATTCCCTTGTTGGTTTATATCCTATTTCCTTATTGGTTTAGCTTATATATTATAGACAAATGTGTCAGATAAGCTATTACTTTAAGCTAGATATCAAATCTTTAGTTAAAGAGAACTGAGTGTTGCTCTAATTTGATATGGTAAGCAGAACAAAAGTTAGTAGATAAATAAGCTACAACCCTCAGAATCTTGCCTAGGTTCTAGCATACCTGGTGATAAACTTGTAACGCCCCATTTTCCGGAGAGATACGAAAACGGAGTGCGTTACCGGCGGGCACGTGTAAGTCAACGTGCACGAGGCCTATAAGTATGTAAAAGCAGAAATGAATTGAACTAAATACTAGTCATCCAGCAGGATCTTGGACGTTAGTCTACTGCCATATAAAAGAGAAGATATACATGTCTAAAACAGAAAGCAATAATTAGGTACTGATACAGAAGTTGGGAACTATAACTAAGCCTTCAAAAGAGGTATACATACCAAACCAAAAATACAAAAGCGGAGGCCTATAAATCTATTGCTGCTCGGTCTGCTCTAGAAAGTACGGATCATGCAGTGGCGGATCCTCGCTCACATCTTCAGTACCTGAGCGTGTGGGGGAGCTCAGGGTCAAACCCGGCAAGTAAAATAATAAGAAGTACGGAGCGTGTAATATAAACAAGTAGGTAAGATATGGGTGTGGATATGAAACTATGCGCATGTGTGGAAAATATTAAATGATCAAGTAATGATATCAAGAAAGAATGTACATGCTATCAAGTATGGAGACTAATGGTGAATAAATAGACTTGTATGGTAGAGAGCATGCAATATGTATTAACAAGTAAAATATGAATTGATGTAAAAAGCATATGCACATGCATGGTGAACTAATTGGTGAAGAAATAGATCTGTATCGTATGTGATCGATATCAAGTACGGAGACTAATAGATATCAAGTCTAGGTTAATATCATATTTTATTTTATATTTTGAACTAAGTGGTGAAGAAATGACTCGTATCATAGGGAGTGTGCAATATGCACTAAAAAGTAAAATATGACTTGATGTAAAAAGCACATGCACATGTATGGAAACAGTAATGATTAAGTAGCAATATCAAGTAGGGATATACATGCATATTAAGTCTAACTTAATATCATATTTTATTTTATATTTTGAACTAACTGGTGAAGAAATAAACCTGTATCGTGAAAGTACCCGTGCATACCCGGGACCCGGCCAAGATGCTGGCGCTGAACCAGCCGTGCCGCTAAGCACTCAAGCAGATACCGATTACTGAGTAATCGGTCGTCCCATCAACATGGACTAAACAAGAGATGATGGCTCAGTACCATCCGGGCGCCCCCGCGGATGGGCCCCTATTTCGGTTGCGCAACCTATCCTAAACCTTTCACGATACAATATTTGTCCACCCTTTAGTTCTCCCATAACCCAAGGTTTCAAGTTATATTACATGGAAATCAATCCGGAATATGATGAACCAATCATGTCAAGGTTAATACATATACATGTCTAGTAACAAGAAAGATGTGGTCCATATCAAAATCAAGTTAACAGGCAATTCAGGATCCATGGCACTATCAAGACATGTGTATGTACTAACAAGGAAAATCCGGCATATTTTCATGTATCTTGCACAAGTAATTTGTATGTATATGTCAAGGCAAGCATAATGGAGTGTCAAATCAGGTTAACAGGTAAGTCAAAATCCATGACACTATCAAGATGTGTATGTACTAATAAGGAAAGTCTGGCATAATTTCGTATATGTTGTACAAGTAACTAGTATGTATGTGTCAATGCAAGTATGATGAAGTATAGAATGTTAGAATGAATGTTATGAAAATGATCATGTATGTAAACTACACATAAATACAAGTATACATATAAATACGTATGTGAGTATTAAGATGTAAAGATATCTAGGATGATCATATATGTGAATCATGCATATACAATTATGCATATAAGCACATATATAATTTCATGTATGTTGTACAAATTACTAGTTTGTATATGTTAAGGCAAGCATGATAGTCATAGAATATTAAAATGTGTTATGCAAATAATGATCATGTATGTAAACCACACAATACAATTATGCATATAAACACATTGGGCAAGTGGGTACTAAATTTGTAAGGATAGGAATTAAATAGGCTTAACAATTTTACAACAATTAGTTTAACAACATATTGATTTTCTAAATTCTAGTATGATTTCATAGTATGAAAAGTAGCAAATTTGTTAAATCTTAGACATGTAGATATATATATATATGTATATATTTAAACATGGATTAGCATAGAAAGAATTATGACCTAACATAATATCTCGTATGAAAGAAATATTTTAACAATTTAATGTAGAAACTTATTTATTTGAAATCTTCTTTTTAAAATATGATTATGAATACATACATATACCTATGTTCTAATGGCAAGTGGAAAATGATTTAAAAATCATTGTATTATATATAAAGAACTTATATGGAAAATTCAAATGTATATCCAAACATGATGAATATTCATAAAGGTAATATTTTTATAATTTAAAAATAAAGCATATAGTTTAACTTTATAACTTGTAGTTTAAGAATGAGAGATTATAAATAAAATGATAAATTCGATATATAAACATAGGGTAAAGTATAAAAAATCATATTTTTATTTTTCTAGAATAATCATAGAGATTTTTGTATAGAGATATTATGTTTTTAAGTTTTAACAAATCAAGATTCTAAGTTAACCATAAACAATTAGAATTAGAAATAAAACATGAGAGGGGATGTGATTTTACTTGCCTTGATAGGTTAGGGAAGGTAAGTTTATCTTGAGGCTAAAGAACTTCTCTTTTTATTCTTTTTCTTCTCTTTTCTTCTTATTCTCTTTTCTTTTTCTTCTCTTGAGTTGGAGTAGAAAAAAATAAAAGGAAGAGTTAAATTAAAAATGAAGGAGAGAAAACAAATGAAAGGAAGGGAAGAAAAAGATATAATAAAAGAGGGATTTGGGGGATTAGATAATAGTTTGTCATGCTTGTCCAAAGGACAAGCATGGTAAAGTAAGGTATGGGTGAATAAAACAAAATAGGTATAGGACAAATGAATACTAATAATAGGTTATTAGAGTTGTTTAAAGTTATAATTTCAAATTAAACTAACCCAAAAAAAAATTCAAACTTCATCTTTACAAGTCAAAGAAGAGACTAGTAAAAATATGTGTAGGACCCACCGGTGATTAAAATAATATTATTTTAAGTGACTATCTTAAAAATTTCAAGAAAATCCCAAAAATATAGAAAAATGAGACAAACACAACATATTTATTTTGGGATTAATCTGATATCAAAAATGTAAGTTATAATGAAATTAGGTTGTTACAAAACTTCATGTACTTTGAAGAACAAAACTTCAATTTTATATATTTGCAAAACTATGTATCTACTAGAGCTAGAAGCATGGCCTTCAGCTTTAGATCGAACGACTTAATATATATTGAAGATTGTTGTAGCTTTTGATTGGATCGATTGGAAAATGTACTAAAAATATTTGCTCTGTCATTACATATAAATGCTGCCTAAAAGATTCATAAAATAGTAAGTAACGAACAAATGATTTGGTTAGATATAGATGGCTATAAACTACACAAAAAAACACTAAATAAAACAAGTTTGAATATATAAAAATATAAATGTTGCAAACCAAACTCTTTGCAATAAAGTTTTGCCAACTTGCTTCAAGCTATCTACTTATTTCGGCTAATTTTACTAGAATAAATATTTAAGAAGAGGAAAGTAAAGTCTTCGTTTGGAAGTTGGAAGAGAAAAAGATTGTTGGTGGTGGGAAAGTAAACTATTGGGCAAATTTGTTCATAAGTGCTCATAATTAAAGTCGACTTGGAAAGTGAGCATGTAAGAAAGGAAAGCAAGGCGATACAAAGAGCCATAGTTGGAGGACACACACAAACACACACACACATATTATATAAGAAAATATCATTTTTGCCTTGTGGAAAAAAGAAACATCCATAAAATGGGCCAATAATTGGTTGCTAACTAGTGCCTGAATGGCAAAGAGCATGACCCTTGTTAGTATGCTTTTGGTAATTATTTTTCAGTCCTTCCTTTAGAAAAAAATAATTATGTTAATATATCAAGTATAGTTTATTAAAATGAATTTAATGATGGTTGTTACTAAAACTCTATTAAAATGAGAACTGATTTTGTTGATAATGTAAAAAAACCTAACAGCTAAGAAATGATGAATAATTTCATAAGACCAAACTATTATTATAATTATGAAAATCTCTTATAACCCCAGGCTTATTAAAACAGAAAACTAACATAAAACAAATGATGGATAATTTTGTAACCGAGAAATATTACTATCATTAAGAAAGGCTTTTATAACTTGAGACTTATTAAATCAGGAAACTGATGAATAATTTCATAAGTGAAAAATACTACTATTATTACGAAAGGCTTTTATAACTCCAACTTATTAGAACAAAATAGTAGGATCATTTTGTCATTATGAAAATCTCTATGAACTTTTTAAAGGACTCATTTCTATTTTTCTTGAAGAAGAAGATTATTTTATGTTTTTCTATAAAAAGGGACTAATACATTATAATCCTATAAAGAGGAAACTGTTAATATTCTATAAATTTAACTTAAAGATTTGAGTAAAATAATTATAACCAATCAAACAAACTGAATCAAATGAAATGAATCAATAAAAAGGAACCATAAAATACCCACTTAACGTGAAAAACTCCTAAGAAAAGATCACGGATCAAAAATTGCAGTATGATGAAAAGATCTTTACAGTCATTCGCTCTAAAGTCGCTAGACTACCACAATTCTATGCTCTAACTTGCTCAATACTAAAAAATTAGAAGCCTGACTCTAGTCACCACAAATGATTCACCGATTTATAATACAAAAAATAAGATGATCACAAAAATTTTAGATATCAACAAATTGATGTCTAAATATTGGAGAAGACGGATAGGAATTTATCTCCAACTAAGAAGGGTTTCAAGCAACTCTTCACAAAGTCTTTAAGAACAAGCTCTATAAAGTCTTCAATAATCTTTCGATCCAAAGCCTCCTTTTCTTGAGATTTCCAAAGCCTCCTTTTCTTGAGATTTCGAAAGCCTCCTTTTCTTTAGATCGCTAAAGCCTCCATAAAGTCACCAAAACTAACTCTTGAAAGCCTCTCAAAAGTTCCAAAAATAATTCCACAAGGGTGGTTTTATAGTTAAGGCTATGAGGGGTGCCCTTAGTCCAGAACGGGTATACAAATCCACTTGTAAAACCCAAACCTGAATCCAATTTGAGAAAACCCACAACAACCAATAGCAATGGCATGTTCTGCAGTACTTCAGAAAATAGTCATGATTGAGATGATTCTTGACACGTTAGAAAGATTTTAATTCTCTACAACTTTTTTCTAAATGAATTTTTCCATACCGGACATTATACTTATCAAATATTGGCTTAAAGTTGCTGGACTTGTATAGGGTTGCACATAAACTCGCTTTCCACAACTTTCTTCAACTCAAATCCACTGTCAATATACATGGTACTTTTGATTATTATTTTTGTCACAATATTTCAAACCTATGCTGTAAAACCCATGACATCCTCTGCAGTAATGTGTCCTATTTATTCATCTTTAAGCTTAATCGAGTCTATGAACTTGTGAACTATTAGTGGCAATTTTTAGGTTGAACTCATGTGAATAGGCAATATTAGTTCGCAAGATAGTCGAATTTAATTTATGGGATAAAATAAAAAAATGAGAAAAAGGGTGCAGAAAATAAGGTAAGAAATCACATTATTACTGTTCAAGCAATTTGTTAAGTCAGATAATTCTAAATCTATTTGGATGATTTTGCAGACTAATAATTTTTTACTTTTCTAATTATGCCTATTATTCTCCAATAGTTTATCTTAGTTTGTTAGATCTGATTTGTTAGTTTGTTAGATGGTTTATTAGGTTGTTTAGATTTTGGGCTTAGTTACTATCCACTTATATTCCTTATTTGCAGTTGCTCTCAATCAATCTAATTATTATACTATTCCATAACATGGTACCAAAGCAGGTAATGGAATATATCTCAACCCTTGCGTAAAAAAAGAAAAAAGCAGAACACCGTCGCGTTTTCCTTCCCTAAACCCGTCGCCATCTCCTTCCTCTTTCCCCAACATCCTCGCATTCCTCTTTCCTCAAAATCATGGCTATACTCTGACAGGAGGGTTGTCGTGTCCCTCCGGCTTGACCAGATTGACCTCAATCGATGGGTCAGTGCTCCCCGACCTCAATTGATGGGTTTATGGGTCTCACTGAGGCTCGTCTGTGCTTCTTGACCCTAATCGGAGGGTTGCCAAGGCTTTTTTAACCCGTTATCGGCTTGATTGAGCCGGTCTCAAGCCGACCGTGCCAATCCTAGGCCACCTGGGCCATGTTAGTGTAAATGTTATTTCTAGGTGTTCTTTTGTGGAATTTCTGCCTTAATGCTACCCATTATCTAGTCTTTTTCCTTTTGCTTCTACTGGTAGTGTTTATGGCTATGTTTTTGATGCTAAAATAATCTCTTTTACTACTACAACTAAATCAACCAGTTATCAGGTCAACTCAATCCCTTTCAGGTTGTAATCTACCTCTTCTTGGTAAAAAATCACCTCGTTAACAGGATAAACTGCTACTAATGCTGCTTTATTGCTGAGATTATTGATTTATCAGTTGTGTCTCACTCTCCAATCCGAAAGTTTTCTACTAAGGCACTTTCTCAAGCGATTCGTCCACCACTACTCCTATTCTACATGTATCTGAAAATTTATTTCCAAGATCTCACATCTTCTATTGTCAAATTGGATGACATGAATATTTATTGTGGACTCAATTGTTTAGCGTGTTGGTTGGTACTTACACCTACTTGAAGGTCCACCTAGTGAAAGCATTCCTGCCTATTTGGATTGGCTCGTCAATTATTGCCGTGTAATCACTTGGCTCCTTAATAGTAGGGAAGAGAAAATAAATTCTGGAGTAATGTTCTTAAAAATTGCTAAGAAGATTTGGAATACCCTAAAAGAAGTCTATGAGAATGAGAAAAATATATCTAGAGTATTTGAATTGCATGAGAGAGTGTTTACTTTTAAGTAGGGAGACATCTGTTTTCGATACTGTTTTGCGTGTCGAGGCACATTAGATGGACTTGATATTAACGAGTATTTTTTGATAGATTTAAGACCTTAGGCAGTATCTCCAGGATCTTCCCGTGGCAAAGTTTCTATTTAGACTTGATTCAACTCTGTTAACTCATATTCAGATAGATTCTTGCCAATGATAGTATCCCCTCTTGACATCCACATATTTTAAAGTACTTCTTGTTTCTACTAGATCTGGTACATCAACTACATTTACTCCACCTCTTGTCTCGATAGAACTATTTTCTCTATATTCTGGGCATGGTCACGTTCTGATTTAGGGGAAGCTGCAGTCACGGTCGAGACTCAGGTGAACATGGACAACGTCAATGTAAACATTATAACCGAACCACTCATATTACTGAGCACTATTGGGAGAAGTTTGGTAAACTAATATGGGCACAGGTGGTGAATGATGATTCTTGTTCTATAGTTTTTGGTTCAAATACAACCATTATTCCTACATCGGCTTCATCCTCTCATGTGGTTCGAGTTACTCAAACAAATTTTGACTGTTTACTTTGTCTTCAGTCACCTTCGGGTCCTTAAGCTACTTATGTATCCTCTTCAAGTATGGTTTTTTTGTTCTTTGTTAGGTTATAAATTCAGGAGCTTCCTTTCGCATAACAGGTATCAAAGACAAATTTGATTCACTAGAGCTTTCTGATTAGTATTCTCAGTTCATATTGTTGATGGATCATCCTCTTCAATTGTTGATTATGGGATAGTTTTTGCTACCACCTATTAAGGTTAAAAAATATGCATTTTGTCCCAAAATTTCTAGTCAGTTTCGTATCTATCAGTCAGCTCACTAAAGTAATAAGTATTCTATATGTTCTTTCCGTCTTATTATATCACAAAAATAATAATTATTCTGTATGCTCTTTCCGTCTTATTGTATCTTTCAGAACTTTTAGATTGGTACGGATTGTGAGAAAGGAGGAATGCATTACTTGGAATAAGAGATTACTCCTGCAGTTTTTGATGCTGGTTCTTCTGATACCCTTCTATAGTGGCACCAATGTCTTGGTCATTCTTCCCGCTCGAGTCTATGTAAGATAATACACATCGCATCCACCATCGCCCTGTTAGAGTGTGAGTTTTGTCAGCTTGGTAAAAATCATTGTGCTTCTTATCTTAGTCGAGTCAATAGCCATAGTATTATCCCTTTGACAACGCCATGGAATTTATGTAAACTGATGTCTCTGCTTTATGCTGTCAATGGGATTACATCAAATATTTTATTCTTATACATCTCAACAAAAAATAGTATGGCTGAGAAGAAACATAGACATATTTTGGATGTGGTTTGAGCTGCTGATTCATATGCATGTACCCACATATTTATGGTCAAATGTTTTATGGGCCTTTCACCTGATTAACCAAATATCCTCTTTGGTGTTATGCTGTAGAACTCCTTTCTGATATCTCTTTCCAGACAAAGCACCATTTCCTCTTTTGCTTTGAGTATTTCGTTGTACTTGTTTTGTTTAGGACTTATCTCCTGGCTTAGGCAAGTTGTCTCCCTTTTATTTTTGTTGGTTACTTGCATACTAAAAAAGGGTATAGGTGCTACCATCCCGTGACTAGAAAATATTTTATTTCAGTTGACTGCACATTCTTTGAATCTACTCCCTTTTTCACCTCACCATCCTTTAGCGGCTAACTATATGCTCTTCCTCTGCTTTTTCTAGTGTCTACTACGAGGGTCAACAAAGCGACATAACAATCGCCACTACATGTGTATTCTTATGACCAAAAAATGCCTATTCTGGTCTTACGGTCATCTATTCTGGTCTTACGGTCGTCTAATCCTCCATCTCCAACTGCTGGTTCTTCATATCTTAATATTTGTATTGTTCTACGGAAAGGTAAACATCCGTTTGCTGCTTACTCTTTTTCTCATTTTGTCTCCTATAATAAACTTATTCCTTTCGCTAGTTTGCACTTTCCCTCTCTATTTCTATACCTAAGTTGTATAAAGAAGTTATGGTGGTATCTGCTTGGCAGCAGGCTATGGATGGAGAGATGCAGAAACTAGTCCTTCGAGGGACTTGGGACTTAGTTCCTGCTCCTTCAAATGCTCCAGTGGTGGAGTGTTGCAGAATCTGTACTGTCAAATTCAATTCGAATGGTTTCATGAATAGATTTAAGTTATGTCTTGTTGGGAAAGGGTTCTCTTAGGCTTATAGTGTTGATTACTTTGAAACATTCTCTCTGACTTGTCTCTAACTATTGTTGAAAAGAACACGTTATGAAACCCGTTATATTGCGTTACGTAACCTAACGGAACTCCAACGCTACGTAACAACTGAAAATAACTCAGTGCACCGTAACAATACGTTTTTATGTTATTTTATGTTATATTACGTAACGTTACGTTAAGTTACGTATGTTACGTTATTTACAGTTATTTTTTTATTAATTTCTATATAGTTTTTGATTATTATTTTGTTTATTAGCGAATTGATGTAATTTTCTTGATTAGTTGTTGGCTTGTTTGATTACTTGTGGTATTGCTAATTTGTTAATTTGCGATTATTTCCTTATTCGCTTGTAGTAATTCTTCTTCGGTTGCTGAAATATTTTACTTGTTGATTTTATTGAATTTTTAAATGAACTGATATCAATAATTACAAATAAAATAAATTGAACATTACAAAATATAAATTACAATAATAACAATAACTGGAATTGAAATAAAAAATTGAAATCTTATTTTTTTGTTTAAATGATGATTTGAATTACGGTTAGAGACTTAATATAATTTATGAAGATAAATATAAAAATTATTGTAAAATTTAATATAAAACTAGAATAAATTATGTATTACAAAATAGTTTTATATTCTTTTTTTAGGTATTTTAAATTTATTTTTGAATTTATAAAAATTATTTTATATAATTTTATATTTATTTTTAATTAAATAAATAGGAAATTGTATAATCTACGTTATGCGTTACGCTATATGCGACATAACCTAACAGAGACAAAACGTTACGCTATCGTTATCGCTATTTTAAACATTGGTCTCAACTTCATTCATATTTTATTCTCTCTTGCTGTCAATTTGGAGCGGCCTATTTTCTGGTTGGATGTCAAAAATGCTGTTCTCTATGGTGATCTACAAAGAAAGTTTATATGGACCAATCTCTTGGATGTGTTGCTCGGAGGAAGAATGTGGTATTCAAATTTAAGAAATCCATTTATAGCCTTAAGCAAAGACCTTGAGTTTGGTTTGGGAAATTTTCTACTATAATTGCTGACATTGGTTTTCAGAGGTGTCACTATGATCAATCCATTTTTGTTTGGCATATGATTTGTGGGGTTGCTCTTTCTGCTATGTATATGGATGATATCCTATTGACTAGACGTGATACAAGAGTCTTAACTGAGACGAAAGACTGTCTTAAGCAACATTTTATGAACAAAGACATGGGAAAATCAAGGTACTTTTTTGGGATTGGAGTGGCATAAAAAGAAGAAAGGATTTCTTCTTTTTCAGAGAAAACATGTCTTGTATCTATTGCATGGGACTTGTTTACTTGGATGCAAACATGTTAATACACCTATGGAGCAGTGATATAAATATCGGATACCGGTCCCATACCGGTCAGCCAAATTACATACCAGATACCGAATACTGGGCGGGATATCGTGATATAACCCTAAATATTGGAGTGTCATATCGGTGTCATAGCGGTTAAAGAATAATCATATAATTTGTTATATAGAACATATTAAAATACATAAAACAAGTTTATAGTTCTTACATTGGCTTTTTTGCATTCAACTTACGATTTGCAGATACCGTTTAGAACGTTCGCATATGCACAAAGCAACATATAATCATAAAATTAAGAAAAATAAGTTTTTAAGAAAAAAGAAAAGTGTTTCTATAATACAAAAGTGATATAATTTATAAAATTACAACATTGTCCTTTAAATGAGTTTATTTGAAACATGCTAGAAACATTAAATATCAGTCTTTACAATATATTTTCTAACTAGATTCAGAGTATATTGGTTTATTCGATGGCGTGCCTTGCTCATCTGATGACGAATCTGATGATGATGTGTCAACTTCTTCCTCATCATCATCATCTGATGCGTGCTGCTATTTAGACTTTGAAGATGACGATACTTTCCCCTTTAAAGTTCTACTACTCTTGGATTTGGATGCCTTAACTCTTTCACTTTTTATTTTCTTCGGATTAGCACCCATAGCAATCAACACTTGTCGAAAAGTTAATTGTTCTCCGGGAAAGACTTCATCATCACTAGTCTCATAAGGATCGCCATTCTTTTTCTCAGGCATGAACCACTCGGTGATATTTTTCTCTTCATTGTATGCTACTAGGGGATCTCTATTTGAGATTGAAAGTTTGCTCTTGAGTCTTACATTGAACTTGATAAAGACTAAGTCATGCAATTTCTTAGAATTTAGCCTATTTTTTTTCTTCGTATGCACCTAAATTAAAGATAATCATATGATGTTTGTTGAGAACATATCTATTTAGAAGAAAGAAATATTTTATTAGTAAATTAAAAATTGTAATACTATCTCAAATGTGCTCCAGTTTCGTTTACAACCCGAAAAACTGGTTGTCAGGCTCAAAATCCTCATTATCATGATCCTCAATTCGGGAGCATCTGTCCCGTAGAATTGCCACCATTG
>JAYEPQ010000011.1:15468296-15500796 GCA_036321105.1 Dracaena cambodiana | reverse complement strand
TGGTCAACTCGCTCACCATTTCCGTCGACCAGCAAAGGTATGAAGAATTTCTTTCTTCAGACTCCAAGAGCCCTACTTCCCTAAGAGGATACCATAAAATCTCCAGGGGGTCAATTCCCAAGGAGATGGCAATAGCCCAGTTGAGAGGATCAACGGACCAAGATAGTCGGAAATTCCCTTCCTTAACAACGGGCTCTCTGCCAGTTCCGATAAAGACTCTTGATCTCTCAAGCAAAGTGGACCAAGGTCCCCGCTTCAACAAGGGGAAGCGACCACCACCCGCTCCGCAAAACTGTCATGCAACGAAGGAGGTTCCTCCCACTCGTACAACGAAAAGAAACCTGAGGAGAAGCAAAGCTCGTGCCCTTCACAGGAATGCACAACAAAAGAAAACTGCCAACTCATCTCGGCAGAAATCTACGATCCAAATATGGAAGCCTAAGGGCGAGGTTGGTCAAGATGCAGAAGGATTCACCGGATTCACTCACGTTTCCTACAGGAAGCGGAGTGAACCCATCAAAGTTGTCCATAATCAACGCGGAGCATACATTCGCATCCCAAGGGGAAAATCTGAAGAAACTCACGAACCTCAAATTCGCAGAAGGTGCATGCCTATCTACGAGGCTGAAACTCCACCGTCCCTGAAGTTATTTCTCACAAATGAGCCCATCACAAGGGACTCCAGTGCAAGAGATTTTAGGAAACTTCTAAATAGAAGAAGAGAAGAATCCCATGTATCTCAATGCCACTGTGAACGACTGATCAATGCAGTACTGTCTCACTGTTGTTGTTCAACTCATGCCCGATCCTCGGTGTTTTGTCGATTGTCGTCTCCGTCAACTTCGTCATCCCAACTGGAAAAAAGGAGACGACGCGGGCCTGAGTTTTCTGAGCCAGAATATCCCGCGATGACCTCCAACATGATAAGTGTTGGAGAAAAGAAGAAGAAGAAGAAGCCGAAGAAAATCTCCAAAGAAGAAGCTTCTGACCCAGAGCTCTCTTCGAGTTCGAAAGACCCATCCAACGAAGAGCGAGGAGTTTTTCGGCACACTCGACTCAAAAGTGAGGTGGCGATCCCTATGAATTATAGACAGATGGCGGGGATCTCATCTGATGAAGAAGATATAGCCAAGTCTGTTATGGCTGAATCACAGACGTCTGATTCATTCTTAGAAGACTCCGCCTCTGCATATATGACGCAGAACAATATCCTAGAAGAGTTTATGCGGAGAATGGAGGAGCAAGATAGGCATATCCAGCAACAGCATAACGCCATCAGCGAGCTTAAGGATATGCTACACGTTCTGATGGAGTTAGAAAAAGCTAAACTGAAGAATACAGGAAAGAAGACCGAAGAAGAAGGTCATGGTCCTCATAACAATCGAGAAGAGGAAGAACGTCATAAAGATGATGACAACCGCTCCATGCACCAGGAGGGAAACGCAAATACTGTCTGGATGGAGAGCTTCCAGAACCAACTGAATGCCCTCATGCATAAGGGCGACCTACAAGAACTGGGTGTAATAAGGCCATATCCCATGGAGTGGGAAACAGTGCCGTTCCTAGAAAGGTACAAACCATTAAAGTTCAAATCTTTTGATGGTAGAGGATCGCCAAACCAACACCTCTACTATTTTAAGTCACAGATAGGGCATTTATCTGGAAATGACCCTATTATTACAAGAATATTTGTTAGTACCTTAACCGGGCTAGTTTTTGAATGGTTCCGGAGATTAGAACCGGGAACCATCAATTCCTGGAGCGACATGGAGAAAGCCTTTCTCACTAGATTCTATGAAGATGATATGGAGGTGTCAATATCGGTGCTTCTAGCCGCTAAACAAAAGAAAGGAGAGTCAGCCCGGGACTTCATCAAAAGGTTCCGCAACGATTCTCTCAGATGTCCGCACTGGATCAGAAAGACCCTGGTAGAAACCTGTCGACATAATTTATCGACCAAGGTTCTAGCCAGGATGGGGGCGGTGAAGTCCTCAACTTGGAAGGATCTCGCCCTACAAGCTGAAGAAGCTGAAGAAATTGCGCAAAGGCTTGAAGAAGAAGGAGGCGAGGAGAAACCGAAGCGAAGTGGTGATAACAGCTATAAGTCCCGACCCCGAGGTATAAGGGGAAGGAAACGATGGTCACTGATGCGCCACAACCCACGAAGACTCCCCCGAAACTTCATCCTCAGGCGCGAGTGCTACAACAGCAATACTCCTTTAAGTATGAGCACACGAAGACTATCTTCAACCTCCTCATGAGTAAGAAAATGCTGAAGTTGCCAGAGTTTAAATGTCCAGAGGAAGCTGGGAAAGTTAATGATCCTAACTACTGTGTCTACCATAGGATCATTAACCACCCCACCCAAAACTGCTACATCCTTAAAAACAAAATTCAAGCCTTAGTGGACGCTAATGTAATCAAGCTACAAGAGCACCAGAAGAAGGTGACTGCGAACATGGTGACCGTCAAGTTCGGTAAAGCACCCCACTGGATAGAGTCAATAGTTTAAGATGGAGTGCAACCCATCCATAAAGGCACGATGCAAGTCGTAAATTTTGATCCACACCAACCGCAAAAGAAAGGACTACTCCCCTTTGAAACTGATAGGGGGGAGATACTATGGGTACATCCTGATCTCCTAAATGATGAACAATGGAGTTCCAGTTCATCTGGGAAGAAGCGAAGAGAGAGGGTCTTCACCTCTAATGTTGTTTTCGTAATTCCCGAAGACGATGAGATCATTCCTGCTCTGACCGATTCGGAAAAAGAAATCGGAAATTCCTTGGTCACCGATGCAGACCCTCCCTCCGCGGGGACCCGTTCGGGAAAAGATTACTTAAAGAATTACGGCCAAATAACGGGTTCTCAACCATCTCCAGAGAAAGTCAAGCAAAAGGAGCTGAAGTTTGACAAAGCTCTAAGGAAGAAGGGAAAAGAACTTGCGGAAGACTCGCGAAAGTCATTCCAGTTCGACATCCTAACACAGTTGGCCAATATCCCTGCAAGGATAACCTTGTACGAGCTCCTGAAGCTCTCCAAATCAACTAGGGAAGCTTTAAGAGAGGCTCTGCAAGATTTGAAAGTATTCTTGGCGCAAATACCAGAGACGATCGAAGAAGGAGAGTCTCTTTGCGCGACATGTCACCAGATCTCTGGTAAAAGCATCCCCTGCGTCACCTTCTCTCCGGAAGATATGCAAGTCAGGAGTAATAAGCATCATCGCCCTTTGTCTTACAAGGGATACATAGGGTCTACGGAGATTGATCGTATTCAAGTTGATCCAGGCTCGGCCTTAAGCATCATGCCACGAAGGATGCTACGATATCTTAGAGTGCCGATGAACAGGTTAGCCGCAACCAACACTACTATTTTCGGGTTCAATGCTAACGGTAGTAGACCCCTGGGTAAAATAAAGCTCAAGTGTCAAATCGGCGACCTGAAAATGGAAGTCATGTGTTACGTGATAGATGCGGACACATCATACAATCTGCTATTGGGGAGACCCTGGATCGATAGCAATTTAATCGTTCCCTCCACGTTACACCAATGCATGAAGTATATCGACGAAGACGCGAATGTGAAGACGCTCATTGGGAAAAACAACACTTCAAAGGAGTTGAAAACTACTTTACTGATGCATTGCTGTATCAAGATGCGTTTGGCGTCGCAGATCGGCCCGTTAAAGATGACTCTGATAGTGGCGAAGAGACTGATATAGAATCAGGATCCGAAGATTCGAAATCCGAGGATGTAATTTGGGATGGTGAGCCCATCGTGATAAGCCTCGAAGGCCTTGATGTAAATAACGCCGTTCACTCTGATGGTGAATGGGTGATAAATAAAAATCTGGAATTTGCTTGTTCTTCTAGTATTGATTCTGAGCCCTCGAGCACTAGCACAGATGCATTTAGCGACTGTGTAAATGAGATATATTCTCTGACTTCCTTCCAAGCACCTATCCGATCATCCTTATATGAATTAAGTGATGACGTTGATAGTGCTGACCAAGCTATTTTTAAGGTCCCTCCCAACAACGGAACCCAAAAGGCCATAATATTTGGAAAAGCAAGTCACGGGAACAAAGAGAAATATTCAGATTCTGAGGAAGAACAGGGAAAACCCGAGTTCTTCCATTATGATGAAAATTCCCGTGGAATAATAAAGAAAATGGGATACAATCTGACCGAAGGCAGGGGGTTGAATTTCGGAAAAGGAAGGAAGACAATCCTTCAACCTTTTGTCCCCGAAGGGAAGACGCCAGACTATTACCAGAAAACCGGCAGGGGGTTGGGCTGCGTCACCATTTCCGAGGCCTCCTCAAGCGACAAAGCTGAGGAAAGATAGTACGATCATTCGTCAGAATCATCATGCTGGGATTCAGATGTCAGCACAGATGTGATTTTCCACGAGATATCCGCGAACATGGCTTCTGCGATCTAAGAAGACGAAGATTTGAAGGAAACCTCACCAGTAAGAGACGACCCTTGGAACAAGCATCTTAATATGGCGTGGGAGATTCAGTTTGAACAACGGGAGCCCCCAACTGAAGATAAAGTGATTCAAATTAATATGGGAGATGAAAAGAATCCTAAACCCATATTTATAAGTGAGAACCTATCCTCGGAAGAAAGGAAGGAATTGATATCCCTCGTCCGCGAATTAATCGATATTTTCGCTTGGAGTTATGAGGAGATGCCAGGGTTGGATCCAAGCGTGACGGTTCACAAATTGAAGATCCGACCAGAAGCTAAGCTTGTAAAGCAGCAACGAAGATTCCGCCCAGAGATCATGGAAGGTATAGAAGCTGAAATCAAAAAGTGATCGCGTCAGGCTCTATTCGCGAAGAACAGTACCCTGATTGGGTCACAAATATAGTTTCCGTGACCAAGAAAAATGGAACAATCCGAGTCTGTATAGACTATAGGGATTTGAATGAGGCTTGCCCCAAAGACAAATTCCCGTTACCCATCACTGATATCATGATAGATAATACTTGTGGGTATGAGAGCATGACGTTCATGGATGGATTCTCGGGATATAATCAAATAAAGATGTATCCCGATGATGAGAAGCATACGTCCTTCAGGACACCACTCAGAGTATACTGCTATACAGTCATGCCCTTTGGCCTAAAGAACGCAGGTGCTACGTATCAATGCGCCATGCATGCAATTTTCCAGAGCACCTCCGGAAAACAGTGGAGTGCTACGTAGATGACCTAGCAATTAAAAACAGAAATAAAGAAGATCACTTGAAAGATTTGAAGACAGTGTTTGACCTCATGAGGAAGCATCAGCTCAAGATGAATCCAGCTAAGTCTTTCCTGTGGGTCTCTAGTGGGAAATTCCTCGGCTTTGTCGTAACTTCGAAAGGAATACATCTTGATCCAGATAAAGTCAAAGCTATCCAAGACATGCCACCTCCCCATAACCTCAAAGAGTTAAGAGGATTACAAGCAGGCTGGCATACATTCGCAGATTTATATTAAATTTATCTGGTAAATGTCAACCTTTCACCAGATTGATGAGGAAAGGAGTGTCGTTCATCTGGGATGACGTATGCCAAAAGGCTTTTGAAGAGATCAAACAATATCTCACGAAGCCACCAGTGCTCGAGTCCCCAGTTTTGGGAAGGCCCTTCCAGTTATATGTAAGGGCTATGGATCATTCATTGGGCGCTTTGCTAGCACAGAAGAATGAGTCAGGCCACGAGAAAGCCATTTACTACCTCAGCAGAATGATGATCGGGGCGGAACACCGGTATAATCCCGTGGAAAAAGAATTCTAGCGTTGGCGTCGCAATACAGAAAATGTGACACTACTTAGTTGGACAAACTATCCACGTTGTATCGAGAGTTAACCCTCTGAGAATATTAATGACTAAACCCGGGTCATTAAATTCGAGACTATCCAATTGGACTATTTTGCTATCACAATATGATATGCACTTTGTCCCACAGAAGTCTATCAAAGGATAGGCCGTGGCCGACTTCTTGGTCGAACATCCAGTCCCGGCATCCTCGAGATTATATGAAAAAATCCCAGGAGAGTTGGAGGAACGTGATTTAATTCCAGATAAGGATGGTTCGAGAAGGTCTTCCGAATCAAATACGGTTTCGAAAGGTATATGGCAACTTTTCTTTGATGGTGCCTCCCGAATGGGATCCAAAGGAAAGACGACAGCGGGGGTGGGAGTTGTTCTCGTCTCTCCTCGCAACCACGTCATTCCTCAAGCTTACTCATTAACAAGCTCGTGCTCCAACAACGCCGCGGAATACAACGCCCTCCTAATCGGCTTAAGATAGCCAAACAACGGGGGTCAAATATTTGGAGGCGTATGGGGACTCTCAACTCGTTGTAAACCAAATAAAAGAGGAGTACGAAGTCAAACATGAAGACCTCCTGCTGTATTATCATACGGTGATCAAGGTCGCTAACGGTTTCATTGGTTCTATATCAGCCACATAAAGCGCCACCTCAATAGTTATGCGGATTCGCTAGCTTCCTTGGCTGCTACATTAGCCTTACCCAAGCATGCTAAAAGGCAAATTATGGTAAGCAGTAAGGAGTTGTTCTGCTCAAAGGATGAGCTCAAAGAAGAAGCGAAAAAGCCACAAGAAAACGAAGCTGTCGCTTGCGCATCTAGCCTAGAGCCAAGGGATTGGCGTTTTCCTTATATAGACTATGTCTTTTACGGGATATTACCCGAAAGTTCAAAAGAAGCCAAAGCCATTCAGAGAAGGGCCATCCGGTTTTATTACAATGCGGAACTCCAGACATTGTACAGAAAATCCTACGACGGAGTTTTACTTCGCTGTCTTTCCAACCGCGAAGCTCAAAAGGTACTCGAAGAAGCTCATGCTGGCATCTGCGGAGCACATCAGCCAGGACCGAAACTCTGGAATAGAATCAGAAGGATGTGTTATTATTGGCCTAAGATGATGATAGAAGCAGTCAACTACGCCAAGAAGTGTAGGGCCTGCCAAATACATGCAGACTTTATACATCAAGCTCCAGAATATCTCCACTCGATGGCTACATCATGGCCGTTTGAGCAATGGGGGTATGGATATCATAGGGCCAATTTCTCCGCCATCAACGAGAGGACACTGTTTATTTTGGCCATAACTGATTACTTTTCAAAGTGGACTGAGGCCATCTCCCTGACCGAAGTAAAATCGTCAGATGTTATCAAGTTCATCAAGCACCATGTGCTTTATCGCTTCGGGGTGCCTGACAACGGACCTCAGTTCGTAAGCCAAGTGTATTCTAGATTCTGCAACAAATACAGGATCGAGGATGTGGCTTCATCGCCATACTACCCTGCAGCCAATGGTCTAGCAGAAGCCTTCAATAAGACCATTGTAAAACTTCTTAAGAAGTTTGTGTCATCCAATCAACGGGATTGGGACGAAAAGCTCAGAGAGTGTCTGTGGGCATACCGAACCACAGTCCAAACTCCCACCAATGCCAAGCCGTTCTCCTTGGTATATGGATCAGAAGCGGTATTGCCTTTGAAGATCCAAATCCCTTCATTACGAGTCGCGTTAACAACAAGAATGACAGAAGAAGAAAAGCATCAGCAAAGACTCCAAGAGTTAGAAGTCTTGGATGATAAACGCTTAGAAGCTCAACAGAGTATCGAGCTATACCAGGCGCGGATCTCCAGAACCTTTAACAAAAAGGCTAAACGAAGGACTTTAAAGAAAGGTGATCTGGTCCTGTTAGTTAGAAGACCAATCATAACAAGTCAGAAACCTAGGGGAAAGTTCCAGCCAAAGTGGGAGGGACCCTTTGTCATTGATACGGTCAACTCCAACGGGGCGTATCGGTTGACAAAGTCTAATGGTGACAAGGTCCTAATGCCAATCAACAGTAAGTTCTTGAAGAAGTATTATCCTTAGCAAAATTGTAGAACACTAATTATAATACGGCCTGGGCAGTTCTATGCTAGCCATGAGCAAATAGTTTCTCTATAATCAGAACTTCGTTAATGAAAGTTCTTGGTTCCGGACTAAAAAGCCTTTAGTTCGCGAATCAGATTTTTCTTCATATCAAAATTTGCCAAGTTAAAAATTATCTCTGGCGAATCAGATTTCTTCATATCAAAATTTGTCAAGTTAAAAATTATCTCTGGCGAATCAGATTTCTTCATATCAAAATTTGCCAAGTTAAAAATTACCTCTAGCGAATCAGATTTCTTCATATCAAATTTGCCAAATTAAAAAATTACCTCTGGCGAACCAGATTTCTTCATATCAAAATTGCCAAGTTAAAGATTACCTCTGGCGAATCAGATTTTTCTTCATATCAAATTTGCCAAGTTAAAAATTACCTCTGGCGAATCGGATTTCCTTACCCATCAAATTTGCCAAGTCAATAACACATTTGGCGAATCAAGTTTATCAACAAGAAAGTTCTTTCATTCATAGTAGCTTTGGGTACTTAAAAATTGTGATTTGTTTCGAAATTATCAAGTTAACAGTTACCTCTGATAATCAACATCAGAATCATCTTTCAGATACTCTCAGCTACGTAGAAAGAAAAGAACTTTTTTATTCATCATCAGAACAAAATTACAGAGAATTCTCTAAGTGCTATACAGCCAATGAGAGTAAATATAAATCACTAAAAAAAAAAAGAGGAAACTTGCTCTGTAACCGTCTCTTTCAGCATGGTTCAGATCAAAAAAGTTTGCTTTTGCAGGCCCTTCTTCTGGAATAACAGACTTGCTTCTGTAACCGCCTCTTTCGGCATGGTTCAGATCAAAAAGTTTGCTTCCTGGCCTCCACTTCTAATTTGCTCTTATAGCCTCCTTTTTTTTTTTAGGATGGCTTAAAAGGCATAATCTTGTTTCTTCTTTCCGACCACAATTAGGGACCTCCTGGTTGGTTTCCCAGGGATGATACCAGTGAATTGATTAGTTCAAAACTGGGCATACCGAATGCAAACCCTAGCTATATAGCTGACGGGTTGCGCAAATTGAAGGTCCTGGTCATTAGTACCCCAACCTTGTGGGACACTAGGAAAGAAGAAAAACAATGCCCCAGACCCGAAATCTTTTCTCTCATGAAAAATATATGAGACCTTCCAAGCCCCTTGAGGCATTGAAAGCAATTACGAGCTCATTGGGTCTGGGCTATTGTTAAGGAGAATGACTACGGTTATCTCCTGCATCCGAAACAAATCCTCGTTAAAAAGAAAGAAAAGAAAGAGGAGGAGGGTATGAATCAGAAGAAGAGGTATACCTTAATTAAGGAAAATGACTACGGTCAGAAGGACCTTGTCGGTGAGACACCCCACTGGATTGATGCAGTCTGGAGGTCTTGTGACATGCCAACTCTTATCCATCACTTCGGTTGAAGAAGAAGAAAACATAGCTGCGCTGGTGGATCGACTACAAAAAGAGAGAAAGAAAAGAGAGTCAACAAGAAATTTTCTCACGGTTGAGTGATCCTTCATTGAAGAGAGCATGTGCCTTATATAGGCGAGCTGCTAACTGTGACCTCCAGTTTAGAAGAGATAAGACCGAGATCTTCGGTCAAGATTTTCAGTTCAGATCTCAACAGAATTTATTGCTGTTGCATGGGACGCTTAGATATCGCAACCCGGAGATCTCGTCATTAATAGAGGCATGCAACGCTTGGAATTCCACGACCAAACGGCTGCATCCCACGGCTCGCAGAAGTCTCTACAAATTTTGAAAAATCTACGGTCTATTCCGCGAACTTTCAGACGAAGCATCGCAGACCAGAGTTCTGGAACCCGAGTCGCGGGTCAGATATGGATAGTGTAAATCTGCGAACCCCTAAAATTCACGTGAGTTAAGAAAATCGCGTAACAGATAAACAGATACTAGAGTTTTATGATGATTCGCAAACTTCAGACAAAAGATGGCAAGTTCGTTACAAATCTCTGAAGAATAACTGCAGAATCATACCTCGGAAGGCCAAAATGAGGTTCTCCATAAACAACAAGGGAACTATTACAAAAAAAGGGGAACTTAAAACAGTGTACACAATAGCTTTACAATTCAATAGTTCAAAAGGGCCTTTATTTTCTCCTACGCATCGTCAATGTCTTGTTGAAGGGTTTCATAAGCTTGAACAGCGGCCTGACGACGTAATTCCTCGTCACTGGCGATAACATTCTGCACTACAGCAGCCTCCAGTGTAGCCAATTCAGCCTGTACCGCCTGCAGATCTCTGGTTGTATTGTCCTACTGGCGCGATAAGTCGACGAGGTTCCTCATTGATTCATCGTACTCCTTGGTTATTTTGGCCAAGAAAGCTTAAGCCTTGGTGATGGTCTCTTGAGCCTTAGTAATAGCTTGGTCATGGCTCTTGACAATCGAAGCAGCGGCCTCCACTTGAAGAACCAGAGATTCGCGATTTGATTGACATTGCTCTAAAGAGGCCTTGCAAATAGTTGCCTTCTCTTGAATCTCCTTCTGAGACTTAAGCTGTTCCTCTTTCAGCTTTTGGAAAATGATTTCCACTGTCTCAGATTTATCAGCACTTCTGGTTTTCGATAGAGATTCAGCATGCCTTTGAAGTTGAGCTATCATAAGCCTAAAAGGAGCAGCTCTATCCTCCCCACCAATGCTAACGATACCAGTTAGGTAAATGTTGAGAACATTGGCGATTGAAGCAAAAGGAACCCCCTTTAGTATTTTATCGATACAGCAGTCCAAAAAGTGAAGGAAAGTCTCCACTGTATCCTTCAGCAAATCACTCTCAAGCATGTCAATCTCTGCATGAGAAGGAGTAATACTGGATGAGGCAGAAGCGGGTTGCTCCGCAATAGAAAGAATGACACCTCTAGAGATCTCCGTGGAGCTACTAATCATAGCCTCCTGAACTATAACATCAGTCGGAGCGGTCGTGACCAAGGTCGTAGGCATAGCAGCCTCAGGAATCACTGCTTCTGAAGTATCAACTGGGGCAGTAGTAACTTCGGTTGCTCCACCAGTGTCAGCTCCCGCGATGGTATTGTCTGGTGAAGTCACCTTCACGCCCATGCACTCTAAATCCGGAGTCAAAACTGGAGCTAGCAAAAAGAAAAGAAGAAAATTGACAGTTAAGTATTACAATATCGTTTGATAAAATAGCATAATTGCTGAAGAAAGAAGATGAAGACCTGAAGGTTGGATGCTGGATTCTCCAAGTCCGTACACTTCAGGACCAAATACTTCAGGCCCGTATACTTCGGTTCGAACCTCCTCGCTCAAAATGACATATTTTCCATGATCTGAAGGAGGAGTGAAGAGCGAAAACTGTCACTACTGGCGTTATCATCATCGCCCCATTCATTTTGGTCTTCAGAAGGAGGTGCTGCTTTTGGGGGATCCGATGCGCGAGTATCCCCAATGATTTGCACTTCATCATCGGCAGTGTCTTGAGCAACAAGAGCTAAGAATCCTCTTGTAAGGCCGAAAAAATATTGACTTCAACATTGGCCTGGCCAATAGGAGAGGTAGAATCCTTTTGAATAATGGGAACATGGTCATTGCAAAGAACAGGTCCTTGACTCCGATGCCTCTTAAAGGAACGGAGGGTTAAAGATGAGTCATCTTCATCCTCCTCAGGTTCCTCAACGAGGGACTCAGAAACCAGAAGGGACGTTGCAGTGCCAGTTGTTCGCGGCTGAAATTCTTCGCCTTCCTTCCATTGAATAAACTCAAATTACAATGAAAGAGAACAATATAAAAAGAACAAACGAGAGGATTTTATATCTCAATCTCTCTCTTTTACAATATATAGTGGGATCTGTGGTGATGGGATCTGTCAAGCAGCTCTTTTGGACGATCTGACGTCAAACTCTTCTCTCTTGAAGATGACGGCCGACTGTAGATGATCTTTTCTTCTCTGCTCTTCACGAATTCAAGGCTCTATGCGTAACTCGAATTCTCCAAGATGCTAAAGAGATGATCCGAAAAAAATCCCTAGGGCTTCCTTAAAGAGGTATTTATAGCCTTAGCATGATTTGAGAGTTTCTATCTAAATAGAATTTGTTCTCACCAAAGATTCCAATCAAATATCTTAATTTTTATTTAAATCTCTTGATTTAGAGTTCTGATTGGACTTAATTTGGGTGTTTGGATAAGCCCAAATCATAATCTCAATTAATTTGAGATTCTGGTTATCTACTCACGCGGAGTTAAACTCATCAAAATGCGGAGCTAAATAACTAGAACGCGGAGCTATTGAACATCTCCGTATTTTACTCAAACGCGAGGCTAAAATAGCCAAACGCGGGGCTGCGGAGTTAGCTCCGCGTTCGCTTGTGGAAAACTCTATTTACTTAGAAATTTTCACTGCCAACAGAACTCCCTCCAAAGTTTTCAAAATGGCTTAGAACTTAGCAAATTTTGAAATACTTTGGATTTTTAAACGCAGAGTTAAAATACCAAGTTTATCGCGCGCTTTGTTCACTTACGCGGAGCTAAATAGCTTCGCTTTTTGGCAAGTAACTGCTCATTAATTATGCAATAATTACTTAGTAATTGCCCAGTAATTAATCCTGCTCTGACTTTCGCGCCGAATACCAAGAGGCAGATCGTTTAAATAGAGCCTCATGCTCTTCTTCTTCTTCATTTCATCCGAAGAATTTCAAGAGCTTAGAGCTCAGGCGACTCAGACGAATCGGTCTGAAGGAATGATCTTCAACTGAACTTCCTTTGACTTTCCAAAGACTTTCCATCACTAGGATGTCATCTAAGAAGAGTACAGTATTGCGCGCCTCCTCGCCATCGGCAGCCGGTACTAGCAGCGGCGGCGACCGGTACTAGCAGCGGCGGTGGCCGAGACAGTGGCCACAATGGCGAGCCAATCCATGCTGCACCAATTGAAGGTAGAAATTCTTAATTTTCAGACTCCTTAGATCAACTTTGGAGTGTTTTGGCTTGGTTTTAACCAGCCAACCAATTTTGAACCGGCGAGATCGCCGTTCTCCAGCCGTAAGGCTTGGAGAGGAAAAGAGAAGACGGAGAAGAACTCGGGTCTTCTTCTACACGAAGTTATCACGTCATCCTCGCGTTTGAAACACAGGGCTATTTTTGACTAGCCGTCGCGTATCATCGCGAGGCTATTTTGACTAGCAGTCGCGTTTCAATGGCGAGGCTATTTTGATTAGCAGCACGTTTCAATCGCGAGGCTATTTTGACTAGCAGTCGCGTTTCAATCGCGAGGCTATTTTGACTAGCTGCGTGCAGAGTTATTTTTAGCTCCGCGTTTTTTATACTTAGAAGATTTTTCGAGTTTTCTCTAACTCTTGATCCTTCTTTTGCAGCAAAGTAGTCGGACCAGATCCTTTTTAAAGAGGAGTGCATGTGGCTCTACCAGTCTTCATCAGCAAAAGTAAATCTAAGGACGCAAGAAGCATATGCTTTACAACATAGTTGCAGGTTTCAAGCTCTGGCTCAAAAAGATAAACTTTTAAAGGAGTTACAAGAACTCTGCGGCAGCCCATTAAGTTTTCTTGAGGACCATTTCTGTTAGATGACAATCTCTGTCGCTTTACAAAGCAATAGAGATGATTATATAAGGGTTTGTAGCATGTCGAATACAACTTGTGCATCTTCATTAGGATTCTTGTAGTAGTATCTTCAGATGATCCATTAAGAGTTTTAAACAGATCATAATTGACATTTGCAGAGGAGATCTTTTGTATGTGAACCATGGAATTGAGCTTCAACATCCCGTGTAGGAGTCTCACCGTTAGGTTATTGATGAGTCGATGAATTTGTAGAAGCTTTTGGGAGAGCTATAACTCCTTATTTTGTAATCCTTTTGTTTTATGAATAAAGGCAAGATTTTTCTCTCTCTATCTGATGGCTTCAAGAATCTTGCTTGCACAACAAATAGATGGTTTGTAATTTTGATAAAACAATCTAAGGCTCATCTGCGTAACTTAGATTATTAATACCAAGATGATCGGGTGAGGATCTTTTAACTTAGATGGAAGTGCCTAATTGCACATGCCCAAGTCCAAGTTTTTCGTAGAAAACGCGTATATAAACTGTCGAGTTATCCTCGTATTTTGCACTGTTGTGTGGAGTTAATAACTTCGCGTTTTCCATCATCACGCGAAGCTAATAGCCTCGCGTTTTTCATTTAAATAGAGTTTTAACTCTTTCTTCTCCATTCTTCTGAAGAAAATTCAAGAACTCCGAACTCAGACGATCCAAGAACCCTTGCTTTCCTGCCAATTTCCTGCCCATTTTCGTCGATTTCTTCCAAGATCTCGAAACCAATGGCACCCAAGAAAACCACGACTTCACGCGCCACTTCTCCATCGGCGGCCGGCGCTAGCAGCGGCGGCAGCGGTCGAGGCAGCGGGCGCAGCGGCGAACAAGCTCCTGCCGCGTCTATTGGAGGTAAAAACCCTAACTTTTGATCTTCTTAGAACTATTTGGGAGTGACTTGGCTTGGTTTCGACCGGTCATTTTGCTTTTTCACCGGCGAGACCGCCGTTTTCCGGCCATATGGCTTGGAGAAGAAGAAAGGCCCCTGGTCTTCTTCTACGCGAAGTTATCGCGTTATCCTCGCGTTGGAAATGCGAGACTATTCTGACTAGCTATCGCGCTTAAACGCAAGGCTATCTTTTTAGTTTCGCGCGGAGTTATTTTTAGTCTCGCGCGGTCTAATTTTAGCTTCATGCTGAGTTTTTAGCTTCGCGCGGAGTTATTTTAGTTTCGCGCGGTCTAATTTTTAGCTTCGCGCTTCTATACTCAGAAGATTTTCTGACTCTCGTTTCTTCTTTTTATAGTGGGGTATTCGGTGGAAGCTCTCCCTATAAGCACTACTTTGGTTTTGCTGGGGGTTCTGATCCAACAGCTCAATTTCGCTTCACTACCATCCTGGCCGCATACAAACCAGATTCCAGAGAGCGCCGGGAAAAGTTGATCAAATATCATCCCACTACTGCACGGGAGATTGTGACTGATGCGGCTTTCGAAGCCATGAACAGAGAAGTGCTAGAGAAGCCCGCATTTCTCTTTGGGGACAAGATGGAGCAATCAGATCAAATCCTCTTTGAAGAGGAGAGCATGTGGCTCTATAATTCTGGTGAAACTTTAATGTTTCTGCCTAGGATGGAGCGTGGCTATCCTCTGGTCTATTTTCAAAGGCTGGCGATGCATCGTGAGTTAGAGTGGGGATTAACTCAAGATTATGACGGCGTCCCAACCGGCAAGTTGGGAGCACATGGGGCTTATCAAGATGGCCCCACCAGATGTATTACTGGATTGCTTCCAGGCAGGGTTACAAGGAGCACCCAGTAGGAGAGGTCCCAACTCGCGCACGAACTTTCCTGAGCGAGTTCATGGCGAAAGGAGGCCAATACCCAGCCAGTGACTTCAGGATGCCTGGTTGGGTTTATTCCTCCGGCAATATGTGGTGGGCCCGCCTTGTCCAATATATGTTAGATTCTCATGAACCAGTTCTAAAAGAGATTGGTTTATACAAAGCCATCAAAAACGTGCAGTTTGGGATTCCTCAGAGTGCTTATCACCTTTTTGGTCTCCTGGAGATGTACAAGCCCGAGACTAACACTTTCTTTACACCAGTGGGTAAGCTGGGGTTCGCTCTTCATGAGATGTTTGAGGTGTCCAGGCTATCAATGGGCGAAGTCCCCTATGAAGAGTATATCCCCACCACCGAAGAGCTAAATATGCTAAAGGTGAGGAACGAGCGCATCTATGCCACCTACTGGGAGATGATGTGCCATTACCGCATCTGTGCCGATATGGCAGGTGTGCATAATCAGGATATCGGCTACAAGAAATGGGCCGATTACCTCTTCGCCAACTTGAACTCCAAGGATAGTTCAACAACAGTCCATGGCTATGCTCCTGTTGTTGTCACGGAGATCGATCACCGCATCGCCAAGACCCGTTTAATGTATTATACTACCGACTCCAACGAAGGTGAATTTGGTCCTGGCACCTCCTTCAAGAGTTACCACTACCAAGCTCAGTTCTCAATATCCAATAGAGGTCTTATTGCTGGGTTTTTGATGCTCTGGTTGAAGAGATGTGTCGTGCCGTCATTGCCGAAAGAGGCCATTGCAATGACCGTGGTGTATCCAGCAGTTCTTCTTGCATACGGCCGACCCCTCGGACTTCTTCCTGCCATGGTGTGCAAGCTACAGCATGGATTGCGAGCACTTTGTAATGACTTTATCCCTGCTGATAAGGGTAAGGGGAAAGGAAAGGGTAAGTCAAAAGAGATTGCCAAGGTGAAGACTCCAAACCCTAGGGTGGAGATGCCTTTCACCTATCTGATGGCGTGGCTCATCATGCACTGCCCCTCTCTGATGAGTGCGGCTGGACATCGTTCCAGTGACAAGCCTTTCTTTGTGGAGTTATACGAGCGCTCCTCATGGAAGAGTCATTATGTGTCGCAAATTCGGAAGACGCTACATCACCATCAGAATTATGAGCTCTTCCGGTGTTTCCCCGACTTCCCTGGTGGAGAATACGGGTCAAAATTCAAAGACATTGCGGGAGCAGATAACTTCACTGTCTTATCTTCGGGAGTGTTCTGGTGGCTCCTTAACATCCGCCTCGGGCACTTGGTGTATCGTCAAGATGCCAAGTGTCATATTGAACCGTACATCCCGAGCCGCTTCGCTCGTCAGTTTGGATATTACCAACTTTATATGGGTAATCCGAGCAAGAATTTTGCCTATGAGGGGAACCTATACGAGGGTGCCTGCGGCTGGTTCCATTTTGTAACTGGTGGAACCGGAGCTGAATTCGTCTTGCCACAGAAATTGTCCGAGCTGGCCATGACTCTTAGCTTTTGCACGTGGTACAGTATAGCCAATGCTGACATGCCCAACTTCTCCATTAACCGGAGTTGTTATAAAGAAATAGAATTTACTCTAGCCGTAGGGGTGCAACAAGAGTAAGAGTGAAAGGAATGGATGAATTTCTTGGCGCGGCGGCCAACCCATCAGATGTTGGCGATTCTGATGACGATGATGGTGATGATGATGGTGCTAATGTTGGAGGAGATGCTGGAGAAGCTCCCCGACCCATGGTTATTCGTTCTCGGAGTCCGACCATCAAACGCCGCGGAGCCCCTAGCGAAGGACCAGCTAAGAAGAAGAAGAAATTGGCCTCGAGGGCGCTAGTAATTTCCCAAGAGGGAGCTGTTAAGTTTGCTTCAGATTTGTTGACTTCCACCCTGCCAACAACTTCGACAGAGGAGGGTAGGGCTGCTGAAACTCCTGGTGCCTCTGATGCCCCAACCCATTTGCCTATTCAAGAATCCGGTGAGCACGCCACGGTGCAGCTCTTAAGTGGGGAAACGGGTGCGCTCCTAGAAACGACCACGGTTCCTCCGTCTAGTCCAACCACAGGACTTGTATCCCCTGCTATGGTTCTCTTAGTTTTTATACTCTTGTCGTATGTTCCTTTTTTTGTATTTGTATGCAACACCCTTTGTTTTGCTTTTCTAAGGTACAGGTGGCCACCCCCTCTCGCCAATGAATTCAACTACCAAGGGGGAGTCCGAGGAGAGAGTGGACTATTCTGGTATGACTGGTTCGGCGGATGGTTTGGGTAGCTCTGCAAGTGAATTTGACGCTGGATATTTCACACCGGCCACATGCTCAATTCCCTCATCAATTCCTCCCCTTGATGAAATAGGGAGTGATGATAGAACGGAAGTTGTCATTGCGGCCGCTGCAAAAGAGGCTACACCGTCTCCAAGTCTACAGGCTCCAACACCACCGGTCTGCTCCACAGAGACCTTTCCAGTAGTTTCTAGTGCACCTTCTGTTTCTCAGCCATCAATTTTAACATCATCAACAATAATGGCTGTTGAGACCTCCGTGACTCCCCTAGTTCCAAGTCTTCCGCCAACGGGGGACGAGGAAAACTTGAAGTTCTCATTTGAAGTCACTTCTACCACAGGAGGAGCTTCTGGAGAAAACACTCCATCATCTACTCCTGTTAGTGGTACTGCTTAAGTGATCTGTATCGGTGATGCTTCCCCTCGGGTTCCCAGTTCTGCCAAGTCTGCATTGGCTTTACTGGCCCCGCATGTTATGAACCTGGTACAGGGACGGACTTCTTCCTCTTCAACTCCAGCGGACACCACTCCTCTGCCAGCGACATCTTCTTTGGCATGCCTGCTTTAAATGCAGACACTATGGATCCTCTTGAAGAATTCTTCAACCACAGTGTTAATGACTTTATGCGGTTGCTAAGAAGATGTATCGGGATGATCCGTGATGGTAGAGATTCTCTTAATTTTGGACGTCCAATGTTGTCTAGCTATTTGGATAAAAGGATCGGGGGACAAGACCGGGCAGCTCCTTACCGAGCCCGCCTTACAGCCTTAGAAGAGCAAGTGAACACGCTAACCACAATTCGTCAAGCAGATGTGGAGGCGATCACTGAGATAGAGCTGGCGCGGCTTTGGGCAGAGTCAGCAACGCATCGAGAGGAACTGAGACGACAGGAAGAAGGACGGTCTCGGGAGTTGGCAGAACTTCAAGCTAATCAGGAGTCCATTCTTAGAGGTTTGGAGGCGGTGGACTTTGAGATTGAGGGGAGTCAGGCTGCCATCCTTAGAGCTCAGGAGACTATTGCTAAAGCTGGGGCTATCTTGGTAGCCAACGAGTCTCAGCTAGGGGAATCCGTTGAGAAACGGGAAGAGCTAATTCTCCAATGAGGGCAGCTCGAGCAGGAGTGGACAATAAGAATCCGCGCTCTCGAAGAGTCTTGTCAGCGATTGACTCAACAACTTGCAATGAATGATGATGACTTACATCGGCAGGCTCAACACTCCGTGGAAGCAACTCATCGTCGAGTGATTGACGAAACAATGAATAAGTTGAAGCACCTAGGAGATCCATAGTTTTCTTTTTGTTCTTTTTTTTTTGTAATCAGAACTTTGTAATAGAAAAGAGAACTTTACTGATTCTCCGAATTCTTTTGTAAATCCATTCCTTTTGAATGGTGAATAAAGATAACTCCCTTTTTGATTCTTTTATTTGTTTGCTAGGAAATTTGCTTGCACAACAAATAACTTGTCATCAAAAATAGTTTATTTGCTTTAGGTAAAGTATTCCAAGGCTCATCTGCGTAACTTGGAGTGCCAATGCATAGGTGATTGGGTCAAAATCACCAGATTTCGGCAGGGGTGCTCAATTGCACATACCTTAGTCAAATCGGGGGGGCTCAAGGCTCATCTGCGTAACTTGAACTGCACATACCAAGATGATCGGATCAGGATTATCGGATTTTGGTCAGAGGTGCTCAATTGCACATGCCAAGAATTTTATGAAGAAGTCCAAGTGCTCTTATGCGTAACTTGGATAAGTGGAGGCGGTTCAAGGCTTAACTGCGTAACTTGAACTGGGCACACCAGGATGATCGGATCAGGATCATCAGATTTTGGTCAGAGGTGCTCAATTGCACATGCCAAGAATTTTATGAAGAAGTCCAAGTACTCATATGCGTAACTTGGATAAGTGGAGGCGGTTCAAGGCTCAACTGCGTAACTTGAACTGGGCACACCAAGATGATCGGCTCAGGATCATCGGATTTTGGTCAGAGTTCTCATTTGAACATGCCAAGAATTTTATGAAGAAGTCCAAGTGCTCATATGCGTAACTTGGATAAGTGGAGGCAGTTCAAGGCTCAACTGCGTAACTTGAACTGGGCACACCAGGATGATCGGATCAGGATCATCAGATTTTAGTCAGAGGAGCTCAATTGCACATGCCAAGAATTTTCTAAAGAAGTCCAAGTGCTCATATGCGTAACTTAGATAAGTGGAGGCAGTTCAAGACTCAACTGCGTAACTTGAACTGGGCACACCAGGATGATTGGATCAGGATCATCAGATTTTGGTCAGAGTTCTCATTTGAACATGCTAAGAATTTTATGAAGAAGTCCAAGTGCTCATATGCGTAACTTGGATAAGTGGAGGCGGTTCAAGGCTCAACTGCGTAACTTGAACTGGGCACACCAGGATGATCGGATCAGGAGCATCGGATTTTGGTCAGAGTTCTCATTTGAACATGCCAAGAATTTTATGAAGAAGTCCAAGTGTTCATATGCGTAACTTGGATAAGTGGAGGCGGTTCAAGGCTCAACTGCATAACTTGAACTGGGCACACCATGATGATCGGATCAGGATAATCAGATTTTGGTCAGAGGTGCTCAATTGCACATGCCAAGAATTTTATGAAGAAGTCCAAGTGCTCATATACGTAACTTGGATAAGTGGAGGCGGTTCAAGGCTCAACTGCGTAACTTGAACTGGGCACACCATGATGATTGGATCAGGATCATCAGATTTTGGTCAGAGGTGCTCAATTGCACATGCCAAGAATTTTATGAAGAAGTCCAAGTGCTCTTATGTGTAACTTGGATAAGTGGAGGCGGTTCAAGGCTCAACTGCGTAACTTGAACTGGGCACACCAGGATGATCGGATCAGGATCATCAGATTTTGGTCAGAGGTGCTCAATTGCACATGCCAAGAATTTTATGACAAAGTCTAAGTGCTTATATGCGTAACTTGAATAAGTGGAGGCGGTTCAAGGCTCAACTGCGTAACTTGAACTGGGCACACCAGGATGATCGGATCAGGATCATAAGATTTTGGTCAGAGGTGCTCAATTGCACATGCCAAGAATTTTATGACAAAGTCCAAGTGCTCATATGCGTAACTTGAACAAATGGAGGCTTATACTCGTAGTGAAATGAACCAAATGTGACAGCTACTCTGTCATCATTCTGGTTTATTTCAAGCATAGTATTTCTTCAGAAATTTGCCGTTGATCGGCATCATCATTCTATCGTCATTCTGATTCATTAAGCGATAGGCTCCACTAGAGTATACTGTCTCCACGATGAACGGTCCTTCTCACTTGGGTTCAAATTTTTCCTTACTCTTGTGAGTTAGCACCATCGGCCTTTTAACAGCCAGAACCAAGTCTCCTTGTTTAAAGGTCCTTGGTTTAACGTTCTTATTGAACGTTTGCGAGATTCGGGCTTGATACAACTCAATTTGTTGTTGAGCCCTGAGACTCTTCTCATTTAATGCCTCTAGTTCTTGCAACCTTTGTTGATGGCGCTCTGCTGTCGTCATCTTTGTGGCTATGGCTACTCTCAAAGATGGTATTTGGATTTCAAGAGGCAAGACGGCCTCACTTCCGTAAACCAAGGAGAACGGGGTAGCTTTGGTCGGGGTGCGAACAGTGGTGCAATAAGCCCACAAACACTCTCCCAGCTTTTCATCCCAGTCTCGTTTGTTGGAAGAGACAAACTTTCAAAGAAGTTTAATGATTGTCTTGTTAAAGGCTTCAGCTAACCCATTAGCCGCGGGGTTATATGGCGTTGAAGCAATATCTTTGATTCTGAATTTATCACAGAATCTTGAGAATCCCTCGCTGACGAATTGCGGTCCATTATCATGGATGATCCTCCGAGGGATGCCAAAACGGTAAATAATATGATGCTTAATGAACTTAATCACATCTGTTGTTTTTACCTCTCTCATGGGCACGGCTTCGGCCCATCTTGAAAAATAATCGGTTATTGCAAGAATAAACCGATGTCAACTGGACGACGGGGGAGTTATAGGCCCCATAATATCCATTCCCCATGCCTCAAACGGCCAACTAGCAACGGTATTGTGCAAGTATTCTGGAGTTGATGAATAAAATTGGCATGTATTTGGCATGCATGGTACCGTTTAGCGTATGCCATTGCTTCCATAATCATGTTCGGCCCGTAGTATCCCAGCCTTCTTATGTGGTCTCCGAGTTTTGGACCAGGCTGATGAGCGCCACATACTCCATCATGTGTTTCCCTCAGCACTTCATCTGCTTTTACTTTTGATATGCAGCGTAGCAGCTGACCATCTCTTGACTTTCTATATAAAGTCAGAAGCTTATGGTCATAATAAAATCTCTGGGCCTTCCTCTTTATCGAGGTGGCTTCCTTTGGATCTTCTGGCAATATCCCATGTAAAGCGTAATCCACAAACGGAAATCGCCAATCACGGGGCTCCATGGTCAAGCCTGTCTGGCACACCTCTTTGGTTTGGAACACCGTATCTGGGTAAAGTAGTCCTCTGCTACCAATAGTGATGCTTTTGGCCTCACCTGGCGGGATCGTCAATGTTGCAGCTAACGCAGCAAGGGCATCTGCATATATATTCTCATTCCGAGGTATATGATAAATGTAAAATTGTTCAAAATATCCAGCTAGTTCAATGGCTAGCTGATGATAGGGGATGAGGGCTTCATGTCTGACTTCATACTCACCTGTCATCTGATTGACGATGAGCTTAGAGTCTCCATATCCTCTAAATAATTCACCCCAGTTGCAGAGCCATTTTTAAGCCGATAATGAGCGCGTTGTCCGCCACATTATTCGTGCACAGTTCTATTAATGAGTAACAGTTAGGCAATATATGTCTATGTGGGGATATTAGCACAACCCCCACTCTAGCAGCAGATCGTCTAGCAGCGCCATCAAAGAACATTTGCCATGGTTATTTTTTGCTAACTGTGTTTACCTCTAAAGTCTGTTTGGATTTGGACCAAATTGGATGGTCTGTAAGAAAATCGGCGATCGCCTGTCCCTTCATGGTTTTTTGAGGGACGAAGTGTATATCATATGGCGATAGCAATAATGTTCATTTCGCCAATCGGCCGTTTAAGGATCCTGGTTTTGTCATCAGAATTTTCAAGAGATTAACCCGTGAGATGACATGTATCGTTTGCCCTGAAAGATAGTGTCGCATTTTCTAAACAGCGAAAACTAGGGCTAAACATTCTTTTTCGATCGGGGTATACCGACGCTCGGCTCCGATCATTATCCTGCTTAAGTAATAAAGGGCGTGTTCATTGCCATGCTCATTATATTGAGCAAGTAATGCTCCTAAAGCATCATCCATGGCCCTTACATATATAAGAAATGGCTGTCCAAGAATTGGTGCCATAAGAACATGAGGCTTGGTAAGGTATTCTTTGAGATCGTCAAACGCCTGTTGACATGCCTCATCCCATACGAAAGAAACCCCCTTTTTCATGAGTCTAGAGAACGGCTGGCATCGCCCTGATAAATTGGAGATGAAGCGTCGGATATAGGCTCTAACTTTCCTTGTAACCCCCTTAATTCCTTAAGATTACGAGGCGGTGGCATTTCACTAATTGCTTTCACCTTTTCGGGGTCAAGAAAAATTCCTCTTGAGGTTATTATGAACCCAAGGAATTTTCCGCTGGACACCCCCATAAAAGACTTAGTGGGATTCATCTTCAGATGGTGTTTTCGCAGTAGATCGAAAACTGTCCTTAGGTCATGCAGATGATCTTCTTTATTCCTGCTTTTGACCGCTAAGTCATCCATATAGCACTCCGCTGTTTTGTGCATGTGTTCTTTGAATATGTCACTCATCGCTCGTTGGTAGGTGGCACCGGCGTTCTTCAATCCGAAAGGCATCACCGTATAATAGTATACCCCCAGCGACGTTCTGAAAGCTGTGTGCTTTTCATCATCTGGGTGTATTTTAATTGTGTTATAGCCTGAGAAGCCATCCATAAAGGACATCCTCTCATAACCGCAAGTATTATCAATCATCACATCGGTGATGGGGAGTGAAAATTCGTCCTTAGGACATGCAGCGTTCAGATCTCAAAAATCGATGCATATCCGGATTTTGTCGTTCTTCTTACGAACCGACACTATATTAGCCACCCAATCAGGATGTTGCTCTTCACGGATGAATCCCGATTTTATAAGTTTGTTGACCTCTGCAATTATTGCCTCCATCAATTCCGGTCGAAAATGCCTTTGCTGTTGTTTAACTGGTTTAGTGTCTTCTTTAATATTTAACGGGTGTGTGGCAATTTGAGGGTCAAGCCCGAGCATGTCTTCGTAGCTCCAAGCGAACACGTCTATATACTCTTTGATAAGAGATATAAGTTCCTCCTTTTCCAAGGGAGTTAGCGTGTCACTTATGAAGATAGGTTTCGGATTTTCTTCCGTTCCCATATTGACTTGTACTAGCTTATCTTCTGTGGGCGGGTCACGCTGTTCAAAGCGGACATCCCAGAGAGTGTCCATATGCTTAGCCCAGGAATCATCTTGAACATCAATTGGTTCCTCGTCGCTTTCTGGTGCGGCTGAAACCATATTGGCTGTCAAAGATTGAAACCAAGTGCCAGTACCTTGATCCAAGTCATGGTCAAGTGGGTTTAAATCCTCATCGGACGAAGATCTTTCCTCATATTGGCATGGTGGTGAGGGAGGAGTAGATACATAGCCCAACCCCCTGCGAGTTTTTTGATAATAATCTGGGCTCTTTCCTCTTGGTCTAAATGAGGGTATAAGATTCCGTCGCCCTTTTCCAAAGTTTAATCCCGGTTTCTGAGTAAAATTATAACCCATTTTCTCCATCATTTGTCGGGATTTCTGTTCATATAAGTGAAATTGAGGTGATGTTTGTTCATCACTTTCACTGCTTTGTCTTTGTCGAGGCGACGTAATTACTTTGCCGAACATAATCGGCTTTTGAGACCCTTGTCGAGGAGGCACCTCAAAGAAGTGACCTTGTCCCTTAGTTATTCTTGATTGAGAGAGGAGGGATGACCTGAGCGGTAAATGGTATGCCGCCAGAACCTCAAGTTCGGATAGGCCATCCACTTCGGTGGAAGTACAAGAAGGTTCAGATTCAGTAGCTACTGCAGGCTCGTAGACTAACTTTATGTTTTCATTGATAATCCATTCAATCTCTACTACATCAGCTATATTATTATCAAAATTCAAATTAAAATCTATGTGAGGGTTGATTTCATAATCACCCCCATCGTTATCTTCGGGAGACTCGTACTCCGTGTCGGCTTCATTGTCGCTATCATCGGGCTTTTGAAGCCTGCTGCGATCATCGTACGGGACCTCATGGATTGGTTTGTAGAGCCTGGCGTTCGTGAAGTAATTCTCTAGTCCCTTGAATGGTTGCCTATCTGCAACTAGTGTCCGGACTTCTCCTTATTCATCACAGTACTTCATACGTTGGTGGAGAGTCGACGGGACTATCATATATGCATGGATCCAAGGTCGCCCCAGCAAGATGTTATAAGACGTATCTGCGTCTATAACATAGCATGTAACCTCCGTCTTTAAATCTCCAATTTGGCACTGCAGTCAGACTTTGCCAAGAGGACAGCTATTGTTAGCATTGAATCCGTAGATAGTAGTATTTGTAGGCATCAAACGATGAGGAGATATTCCCAATAGTTGCATTAGCCTTCTGGGAATAACGCTTAGTGCAGACCCCGGATCGATTTGAATGCATTCCACCTTGATGGATCCGACATATCCGGTGAAATATAAAGGCCTATTATACTTTATATTCCTTACCTGTATGTCCTTCGGAGAGAAGGTAATTTGTGGGACCTGCCTCCTTACTTGATGACAGCTAGGGTAAGAGTCCTGTTCCTCATCGGTCGGCTCGACAATCTGAGCTAAGAATGACTCAGAGTCTACCAAGGCTTCTCTCAACGCTTTGCGAGTCGATTTTGATAATCGTAACAACTCGTAAAGTGTGACTCGAGCTGGAATATTTGCCAGCTGAGCTATTATATCAAATTTGAAAGTAGTCTCCTTGACCTCTTCATTTCTAACAGGATTCTTCTAGAAACGAAGTCCTTTTTGTTTTGCAGGTTTTGCGAGTTCCGCATATATGTCTTTCGGATCTACTCTGGTGTAGTCCTTGAGATATGTTTTTCCAGATCGAGTACCAGAGGGCCTGCCCCATCTTGATGAGTGGCCATTGTTTTGGGCTCTTCTTCAGAATCTGTGAAGGCTCCCGAAACTATATATTCTTCCTTTATCCCTGTGGAAATGGCATTAACAGTCCACTTTTCCTTTGACCCTCTGTGATAGTCCACTGCTCATCCTGTAGTAAATCAGGGTGGACCCACATAACTTCCCCCTTTTGGGTTGTTACGGGGACAAGTCCTTCTTGAGCCTTATTGTGCGGGTCATGGTTTTTTGTAACCAGCTTCCCCTTTGGAATTGGAGTCACCCCTGCGGGGAACTCATGGGTTCCAAGCACTATGGTTGCCATATTGGCAGTGACCTTCTTTTGTTCCTCTTTAAGTGTCAGAACTACAGCTTCTATCAGTGCTTGGATTCTGTTCTTTAGAGGGTAACAATCCCTAGTAGGGTGTCCAACATTCTGGTGGTAGAGACAATAGTTGGGGTCGTTGGTCTTACTAGCGTCCTCCGGTTTTCTATTCTCCGGAAGTTTTAACATTTCCTTCCTCAGGAGGAGATGGAAGAGTGTAGGCGTCTGTTCCGCATTAAAAGTATAGGTCCTCTCCTGTTGAGGCCTATTTTGCCTTGTGCCCTTTTGATTTTGGGGCTTTGGGCTCGGAGGATTTGTCTTTTGTGGAGCAACTTCTGATGCCATCACCGCTTTTCCTTTATTCTTATTATTATTATTTTGGGTGTATGGTCTATTGTTCCCAGTGTTTTTAGATCCACGAGACTCTTCAACTCGACGGATCAAGTTTTCGGCTTGCTCTCCTTGCTTGAGCAAATATCTCCATGTCTTAGACTCTACGGCCCCCATTTTTAGGAGCACGTTAGTTTTAAGATTATGTCGACATGTCTCGACTAGAGTTTCCTGGATCGTTCCGTGTTTGCAATGCACGGACTTCTCCCGGAACCTTTCTATAAAATCTTTTACCGTCTCTTGTTCCCCTTGTTTAGTTGCAAGGAGGGAATGAACCGTAATCTCGGTATCATCCTCGAAGAAACGTGCGAGAAATAATTTCTCAATATCAAACCAGATATTAATAGTACCTGGGGGCAGCTGTATGAACCAAGTAAAAGCAGACCATCGCAAAGTACTTGCGAATACTTTGGTCATAATCGGGTCATTGCCCATCAAATGTCATGCTTGGGACAAGAAGTAATAAATGTGCTGACTGGGAGATTCCTTCCCGTCATATGGCTCTAATTTGAGCGGTTTATACTTCTGAGGGTATGGTATCATATCTCATTCAGGTGGATATGGTCTTGAGACCCCTGACTCTTTCAACTCTTTTTTATGCATCAGTGATTCGAGTTGATTTTGTAATTTTTCTATTTTTTCTCCATGCGGATCATGGAAAGAAAATTTATTCTCGTCCTCGTGCATCGAGTGGGCTTTTTCTTCTTTTTCCTCTTCATTCAGAGTTTCTTTTCCCCTTTTGGTATTATCCTCAACAAATTTCGAGAGCATCACTTTAAGATCTTCAATCGTTTTTTGTTGCTCTCGAATCATTCTTTCTTGAGCTTCAAATCTCTGATCGATATCGTCAGATTTATCCGCCATGTGCGATGCTGACTTTTGTAGCCGAGACGACGTAGAGGATGGAGGTGAAGCTATAGCTGAGTTATCGCTGTCATCGTCATAAGAACCCCTTACAAGCCTCTTATAGTTTCGAGGCAGAACGGCTCCTGATTTAAGTCGAGTGACATGATGAGATTCTTCATCACTCGATTCTGAATCATTATCCGTCTCTATAACCTTCTTCCCTTTTCCCACCATATTGGAGGTTACAGCTCTCCATTTTTTTAGGGAAGCGATTTTTGTCTTCTTATTAGGATTCTTGTCCGACTCAGTTAATCGATCGAACACCGATATCCTGTCTTTTCTGCAGCAACAACTATCCACTACAGTTGATACGGCTGTCATAAACTGTTGGCAATTGCAGGAAGATTCGGATTGGACTTGCTCCATACTTCTTTTCTTAGTTAAGTATTCCCTGAGGTCTTTGACGGAGTCGTAGGACCCATTCAAATTTTGAGAGGGTTTAGAAACCCACTGGAGCTTCTTAGGATCACCGGAGTCCGGTTTTGGTCCACTGATGCGAGGATCAGCCTGATTCTACAGTCGGGTTGATCTACGCGGGGCTTAAAAATAGCTCCGCGTTTCGGAGCCCGGGCCTGAAGAATAGCTCCGCATTTTGTATCGCGGGCCTGAAGAGTAGCTCCGCATTTTGCCACGCTAGCCTCGCGTTTTACGCTGGCTTGGCGTGCCTTCAGAAGTTTCTCTTCTGGAATATTAGCCCCGCGTGGAATAAAATTCCTGTACGCTGGCTTACCCTTGCGATTAACGTTGGTCACAACTTTGCGTTTAGAGCGATTTTTACGACTGACAACAATTTGCCAATCATCTTCGCGTTCCTCGCGAGTGTCAGGAATCTTGCGTTTATCGCAAGTGTTACTAGCTTCGCGTTTATTTCTAGGCTCAGTAATAGCCTCGCATGGAAAATCACACGCTGGCTGTAAGGAGTCTTTAACCTCGTGCTTTTCGCGAGTGTCAGAGGTCTTGTGTTTATCGCATGTCATACTGGCTTCATGTTTATCACTTAGTCCAGTAATAGCTTCGTGTGGGGAGTCACACGCTGGCTTCAAGATTATTTTATACTCGCGTTTCTCGCGAGTGTTGGAATTTTTGCGATTATCGCAAGTACTATTGGCTTTGCGTTTATTACTCAGCCGAGTCATAGCCTCGCGTGAAAAATCACACGCTGGCTCAACCTTACGATCAACGCAGGTTGCAACTTCGCATTTTACACAATCATAACTGGTCTTGCGATTAACGCGAGCCAGTTTGCGATGAACCATAGCCTCGCGTTCTGTGAAGTTAGCCTCGCGTTCAAAGCGGGCTTTGAGGGCCTTCTGCCTAGCTCTCCGATTTCTATTTCGAATTTGGGTTCTAATTAATCCAGTTCCCGAGCTTTCTCCGCCAGTAAAGAGGCCATCCTTCGTTAGGATTTCCTGGCCAAATAGCGGCTCTATAGCCACGGTCTCCAAGGATCCTCGTTTATTGGTGGATTTCTTTTTACCCGTTGCTCGGGTATTGGAGCGCAGCACGCGGCGACAGCGGCGTGTCTCAGACAGGTCACCTGATTTGGATGAGAGATACTCATCATACTTCTGCTGGTCGATTTCAACAACCAACATGTCTACGTCGGATCCGATCATATCGATATCCGATTGCACCACAATCTCTTTTTTAGTGAAAGAGACGGCTCCCACTGTGAATCGCCAGTTTGTTCGCAGTGGAATTTCCTCGCCTTCCTTCCATTGAATAAACTCGAATTACAATGAAAGAGAACAATATAAAAAGAACAAACGAGAGGATTTTATATCTCAAACTCTCTCTTTTATAATATATATTGGGATCTGTGGCGATGGGATCTGTCAAGCAGCTCCTTTTGACGATCTGACGTCAAACTCTTCTCTCTTGAAGATGACGGCCGACTGTAGATGATCTTTTCTTCTCTGCTCTTCATGAATTCAAGACTCTATGCGTAACTCGAATTCTCCAAGATGCTAAAGAGATGATCCGAAAAAAATCCCTAGGGCTTCCTCAAAGAGGTATTTATAGCCTTAGAATGATTTGAGAGTTTCTATCTAAATAGAATTTATTCTCATCAAAGATTCCAATCAAATATCTTCGTTTTGATTTAAATCTCTTGATTTAGAGTTCTGATTGGACTTAATTTGGGTGTTTGGATAAGCCCAAATCATAATCTCAATCAATTTGAGATTCTGGTTATCTACTCACGCGGAGTTAAACTCATCAAAACGCGGTGCTAAATAACCAGAACGCGGAGCTATTGAACATCTCCGCGTTTTACTCAAACGCGAGGCTAAAATAGCCAAACGCGGGGCTGCGGAGTTAGCTTCGCGTTCAGTTGTGGAAAACTCTATTTACTTAGAAATTTTCACTGCCAACACCAGTCCCAGATGGGGTGCTCTGCGAATCAGTAATGGCAAGCAAGTCGCTAAGATGCCTTAGCCTCTTTCTCTTATGTTAAGACTTCTCGGGAGAAGACTGCGGTGGAGGAGAAGTCTTCCTCGATGTCGGATCAGGAGAAGCATCAAGGGAGGCTGCCTGAACCGGTCCTCTTCCCTTTGTTCCGATTCATTAGATGTGCTATCCCCCCTGAAGTCCTCCATCCCTGCCACCTTTGTGCTGCCGGCCCTCTTTTTTTGGGCATACCAGGATCTGATCTCCTGTAGACTGGTATGATGTATGTTGAAATTCTGAGGAGCAGAGTTAGCATCCGCAAACCATTTACAGAAGAAGAAGCTCATACTTGAGTTCGGGATCTTGAGCGGAAGATCAAATTTGGCGTGAGTTCCACCTGCGACGAAGTGAAACCAAGCTCGAGCTCCCTCAAGAACATTCCCAACAAAGCTTAATTCTCTGTTGGGATTACCAATGTAAAGTTGATCATACCCAAATTGTCGGGCAAAACGACTTGGGTAGTAAGATTCTATATAGCAGAGGTTTCCCAAACGGAGGACCAAATGTCCTGGGCAAATATTTATCAATCACCAGAAACATACCGAGGATAGGGTGGTAAATTTATCAGCGCCAGCAGTGTCCACGAGTTCTTCCCCGTATCCAGCATTCAGGAAGTATGGAAAACATCTGAACAAGTCAAAAGTTGAGAAATGACGAAGGGTTTTGCGGATCGCAGCCATATAGCCTCCTTTCCACTGCGACCTCTCGTAGTGCTGCACTTTGGGAGCACTTAAGTCAATCTTCGAGTCTGCAGGACTCATCAAAATAGGGCAATGTAGAACCAACCAAGCCATCAAATAAGTATAAGGGAGTTCTACACGCAGATTAGGAGTCTTGATGACAGGGTCTCCTTTCTTCCTCGGCTCCTTCTTTACATTGCAGAATTTATCAGATATTCTTCTCAATCCGCTTTGGATACTGCATACTATAGCGGGCAACAAACTGAGTCGCCTACCCAACGCCAGTAGAATGGCTGGGTATACGGCCCCAAGGGGTATGTTTTCCTGCGAAGGAATAACACACTTTTTCAGCCAAACCAGCAAATAACCCTGCCAAGAAGGCAGGGTCAGATAAGGGTTGAAGGGCCTGATAATGGAAACTCTCGAAGGACATCCCAGCTTTGAAAACATCCTCGTCAGCTTCGACAAAATAACTATCTATCCCGAAACTTGCAATTCTTCTCTCAACCTCCTTTTCAGAAACTGGAGGAAGGCGAATGAAGTTCGGATTACTCCTAGAAAAATTAGGCAGGAGATATTGCAGCCACTTCTTTGACTTCAAACTATGGGTGCCCGATGTGTGGGTGCATATATGATAATGGCAGAGCAATTCTCAGTAAGTATCATAAGCCAAAGAATCCTGAGTCTTCAGCAGATGGAGTTCTTCTCCAGTAGGAATGTACTCTTCATACGGGACGTCTCCCATAGGCAAGCCCGAGACCTCATGCATTTCATGGAGGGCGAAACCCAACTCATCTCGAGGGCAAAAGATTGTATAAGTATCAGGATTATACAATTTCAATAAAGTAAAGAAATAGAATCTGCTGGCGGGAATGCCATGCTGAATAGCCCTGATGGCTCGATACAGCCCCGCATGATGAAGCTGATCTCTAAATGATCGCAGAAAGAAGTCAGTCAAGACCGCCCACTCTCCTTTGAAGAACAGTGAACCCATCCAGGGGGACGAAAATCCTGAACAGGAAACTCTCCTTGTGCATTGGTAAAACGGTGCAGGAAAGTCTGCACGATTATAGGAACCTCGCCTCTGGGGAGATCGTGTTTAAGCAATCCCGACAGCAATTCGGGAAAGCTCTTCCCAGTACCACGAGGAAAAGCATCTTGAGCATTGAAGCCCCCAACAAGATACCGTCTTGTGGCCTGTTTATGTACCAGTCCATTCGCCTGGGCATAGAAAGGGACTGAAAGAATAAGAATGGATAGGATCTCTCCATATTGGGGAGAAACAAGTGGCGACCTTCAACTTGGCGAAGCCACTTGTAATCGCCATCTTCCAAACCACTATCGGGCATTGAAATATGGTCCCCAAACAAAATGACAGGTTTGAGCAACGGAGACCGATTATCTCCTTCGAAAGATACATTGGTCATCAACTCTCGCAATGTTGAGCGAGAAGGGTGGAGAATCTTGTCTGCTCTCTCTTGGTTATCTGAGGTTGTACAATGGGGAAAGACATGACCAAATCTGAACTCTTTCTTCCTATCATAGCCGTCAGAATATCCGAGATAATGATCCTTTAGCCAAGGTTTCAAGGCATAATCAACTGCAAAAGACATTCAGATTCAGAAATAAGAAAAAAAATAAGAAAAGGGACTGCCTTCCAATTTTTTTTTTTACTTACCTCCGATCAAGGGTTCCTGCCGAACCACTATTGAACTAGAAGTTGCTCGAGAATCTTGACGACCACTGGCAGCAGCATCAGAGGAAGAAGTTTTCTTCGGCATCTTTTACAGAGAGAGAAAATCCTTCGCACAGAGAATCAGAAGCTATTGGAGCTTGAAGACGAGAAGTCTGAGGAGTCCAAACGAAGAACTCAGATTTTAAATTTCTTGAGATAAGGGTAACCTCTCTCGTAAAGTGGAGGTTATATAGCCGATGATTTGACGGCCGAGATCTCTGGACAGACGTGATATC